>JAAEAF010004827.1:0-81508 GCA_011037195.1 Triatoma infestans
TTGGTGCTGCCGTCGCTGGATGGCAGTTGTTTACGTAGATCAAGTCGTGTGCCGCGGCCTTCAGCCAATACACACATAATTCGCACGTTATCTATTTTACTTGTTGCATGTAAATTGTGCAGTTGTAAAAATCAATAAAAATGTTTAAAAAAAAAATATTTGAGCAATTAACATTCCAAATGTAAAGGAAGTGTTTTAGTTGTTTTATAGAAAATTTAAAAAAAAAACTTAAAATAATAAAGTCGCACTTCTGTTTAACCGATTTTCTTCAAACTGATGTTAGATTCAGACATTATGCTGAAGAGATGCTTGGTTACGGTAGATGAAAATTAAAAAGTGGATTCAATACAATGTATTGAGGCCAAGAAGCTGGAAGTATACCCGGTAATCGACGTCAAAGCTTGTCTTGTAATCTAAAAACGTGTTGGTGTCAATTTAGTGGGATTGTTAGTGTTATCTTGTACGAACTGCTTTGCAACAATGAAACCATTAATTCTGTTAAATATTGTCGTCAGTTAGATGAACTGAAGTCGGTCAAAAAGAAAGACTGCTTTACCCAATCGAAAAGCGATTATTTTCCACCACGATGATGCCAGACATCACATATCTTGTCACAAACTAGGGAGAAGCTCCAAGAGCTTTTTTACTAACGCCTAATTCATAGTTACTATTCCCCTGATATTGTTCCATCAGATTTTCATCTTTTAAACGGAGAATTAGTTACTATTCCAGAATCAATAAACAAATAAATATTTAGATTCTATTTTTAAAGAGAAATATTCAAATTTTTTTACTTTCTCTTACACCTAATTGGCAGAACTATTGCGATCATGACACATTTTTCTCATTTTTTGTAATTTTCTCAAAAATGGGTCCAACGATTTTTCATTAAACGTTAAACAGCTTTATTTGAAACATTTGTCTAGGAAAATTCATTTAGGGAAGCTTTTAGGGGAATGTTTTCTCGGTAAGTGTTATTTCAGGTTAATATACAGTTCTGCTATCTATATAATATTAACTAGAGTTAAATATATTGCCAAAATTCTGAGTTTTAAGAAAATTAATTGACCGGAAACGCGTTTTTATTGAACAGTTATAAATTTTTTTTTTCTTTATGATTTTCTCGAAAAAACCTCCAACGATTTTCTTTAAACTGCATATATCACAACTACACCTATACAAATTTATAAATTTCAGTTGTAAAATTTCTTCCAGTAAACTGATTTAATTTGGATTTTTGGGGGATGGTTGGGATTAAGTATTCCTCTAAGATGCTCTATTAGTTTATTATACAATCCTATAACCTAAATAATATTAATACAACTAAATATGTTGTCAAAATTCTGGGTTTGAAGAAAATCGTTTGAACGTATATGCGTTTTCTATATATTTAATAACTAAATTATTTCAGTTTTCTACGATTTTATCCCTTCAAAAAACGTTACGGATTTCATTAATTTCTTAGCACCAACTATTAAATGTAACAAGGCTATCATTTTTTATTGGGAACCCCCCCCCCCCCCCCGACCAAAGCTCAATTACATAAGTTTCGGGTGAGGGGTTGTGTAGGGAATTTTTTTTTTTTTTAAATCATATTAAAAACACTTGAGAGTTTCCGTGTTGGGACCACGCCAGTGGTTTGCTAGAAACCGACGTTTCGCCTATATTCGCCCAATGATCAAAGGGTCCATTATACTTTGAAAGCATGGTTGCTAATGGTTATTCAAGGGTTTTTCATAAAAATTGCCGCACACACCAATCATATTAAATTTAGATTCTCCAATTGCTATAAAATTGAAGAGAGGCGAACATTGAGACAATCTGATTGGTGTGAAGAAAATTTGCCACTTTATAATCTGTGTAAACTGCTGACAGAGAGGGTGGTGTGAGTGTGTCAAACCAGATTCTCCTCTTATTCAGTTTCATCTTTTAATTTCATAATTGTTTTTTTTTTTTTAGTTTTGTTTTTGTTTCTAAAGTTTTATCTCTTCTAATTCATTGCTTATACGTGAAACAATCTGCATGTTAATATTTAATTTCCATTTTTTTATTGTTTTTGTTACTTTTTCTTACTCCTAGTAAGAGGAAGTATTAGGATCGTGTTAAATTTTCGAAATTAAATTTTCTTTGTGGTGCTTATGGGTGGAGGTGGAGTGGAAAATACACCCATATATGTTGTGACAGATTGGTTGCGAGGAAATTAGATTCAGGATCTTTGGTCGATACAAGAGTTTCTGAAAGAGTTTAGACTATTTCCACTTAGAGTTACTGTCCGATTTGTTCGGATTGTTTTATGACTTATATGGATTAAATCCAGATTTGGAGTTTTGTTCTAGACCGGGTTTGTTGTTGTTTTTCTTTGGGATAGCTGTATGGGCCCAGAGGGACGCTTTTGATAGCGTAGAGTTTGGTTCTTCCCAACAGGCGAATAAATAATAATAATGAGGTGGTCAAAAAAGGGGCCCTAGCAGACGTCCTACGGCCCTCCGAACCTTTTGCAGCATCTCGTCGTTCAAAACCGCCTGTGGGGATTCCGAAAACTGGGTATAATGAAAACATACCCTATGTTGGAGGAATATTACGAAGTGTATCAACTAAATTTGCTCTGTGAAAATCTATGTTATCACACTGTTTGACAAAAATCATCCTGATGATGGGCGAACGCCCGAAACCGGTTGATGACCACAAAAATAAGCAGGCTATCACGGAAAATGTCTCTGATGTTGTTCTCATTTATGTTTATTTATTTATTTATTTTTATTTTTGACTGTTAATAAATGATAATAGTTTGATAATACTACAAATTGTTTAATTAAAAATGGAAAATCATTGTGTGTAACCAATAATAGTTATTTATCAAACCATGAATAAAGTAATGCTTTTTTTACATTCCAATTCAGATATTGACCAACAGAGTGCAGAAATAAGAAGAGACAAAATCCTAATTAATATACAAATACATCTGTCAATGCAAGAATAAATACATATTGGATTAATCCTAACATTTTTATCCTTGATTAAACTGTTAGAGCGGAGCAAATTGAAACTATAACAATAAAAAAATAAAAAAATTAGATAGCATTTTGATAGTGACTTGAAAGAAAAAATAAATGGGATCCCCATTAAAGTGGGAATTGAAGTGTTCTTTTAACCGTCTGCTTAATGTTTGGAGAGAAAGAAAAGAATGCCGTACAAAGTGACGCCACTTTCAAATAAGTAGGTAGCACTTAACATCTTAGTTACCCCGTTTACATTGGCATTTTTACACAATATCTCCCCATAGTAGAGAAGCCTGTATGATATCACTTCCTCATCTTCCTGGAGATACATAAGGCTCTCAATGTTCTGAATTAATCCATTTATTATATTAAAGCAGCTACACTGAATTTGTTCTAACATTCATGAGATAGTCTCAAAAATGATCATTATATATTTGTACAAGTAATAAAACTTAAACTTCAATTAATCATACCATCAGAATTAGATATTAAAGCAATTTGATTTTCTTTTAAAGGGCTCAGTGGTAGGGAGCTGGACTTCCATGCAGAGGTCCCGGATTCGAGTCCAGTGCTATTCTTAGATTTTCTCTTCCTAAGGAGTTTCTTTGAATTTTTAAATATTGTCCTTCCTAAGGGAATTTTATTTTTTAATATTGTCAGATACCTTTGTTCAACAATTAAAACGATACCTATTTTATCGACAAGAAAATATAAATTAATAAATAATAAGAATAATACATAATAAACAATAATGATAAACAAATAACAAATAAAATAAAAATAAAGTTTTATAGTTTGAATTCCTACACTGTTCGATCCGTCCGTTAAATTACAATTTTAGCCTCCTCTAAAAATGCAGAGTGCTTTATAATATGTTAGGTTTCTTCAGGGAGACTGTGAAATTTTTCAGGGAGACATTAGGTAATGTCTCTAAACAAATCTTAACTTTTACAAATTATTATTCAATGTTCCACAGTATTTGGAACATTGCAATTGTCACAATTCTATGAATTTACCACTTTAAACATTCTCAGATTTTTGTTGTCTAGCATATGCCCTATTCTTAACCGTGTCACCTTTATTACTTGCTTTCTGCTCAGTCCATACTGCCTAAAACACAGACTGAAACTTCCCGCGAAATTGCCTTTATCCACTGATTCCTGCTCGTACATTTCTGTTGTCTCTCCAACAATAATGAGCGCTCTTCCTTGAATAAAAAGTTCTGATGGCGTGGCAAGGTATCACATATCCGCATTTAAACCATTGATTTCTTTCCTGGCTGCCTTATCGACTTCCTCGTTTCAGGGACTCATTGAAAGCTAAGAGACTTTGAAGAAATTTCCAATAATTTTATAATTTCGTACTCAAGGTAGTTTTTAGTTTTCCCTAAGTGGGTACCCATTCTCTAACATCACACAGCTGGCACTAGAATTTGTGCAATGTTATCTTTTATGATTTGGGCATACTTAATTGCTGTGAGGATGGCCAAAATTCCCGCGATAGTTATGGCTAACGAGGTCTTAACTAAGTCACTAATTGACAAGTGTCTTTGCGGGTGAATTCCCGAGTAGTCATTTTCTTTTTTAAGGCGTCTTTATATATCTTGTAATAATCTTCATTAATAATAGAGGAGATTTCATTGAGAAAAATTCTGTTAGGGATAATCCTGTTTGGACTCAGTCGGGCATCCATTAATAATAATAAATATCTAATGTGAGACTCTTGGCATTCTTGTGGGTATCCCAGCCTAACAACATTTTTGCTGAAGTCTGCAGCATTCACACATCACACACATGGCTTAGAGATTGATCTGTGCAACTATTTAAGTTTAGTGAATCCACAGGCAAAGACTAGCTCATCCCCCCCACACACACACACCGCTAACAGTTAGACATAGTATACTTTACAGACGACTACATTCTGTGTACAAACAGTAACACCTAGGGGACCCACGATAAATCGTTTAGGTCGCATTGGACATTGTTGATCTTAACATAAATATAGATGGGATTACATTAGTTGCCTCTCAGCGTATGCGCGGTTCTATGGAACCTAGTAGTAGCAGAATGTAATTACATTTTAGTCCGATTAAAAACCGCAAAAACACTGGAAATCTAACTACTGCTGCCCCAGCACCTCACCATAATCAGTTTTCCGGATTTTTTGTTTAATTAAAGTGCAGTCATAGTTTTTAAGAAAATCGTTTGAGAAGTTTTCGAGAATATTCGAAAAAACTAAGTATTCTACTTTATAAAATCCCACTGTTAGTTTTCCAATTTGTTTCAAAGTTACAATGCATTTAATGCATCCTAATATTATACAGGTAGCAGAATTGTAAATTACACTCAAATGGAACAATCCAAATATTATTTCCTCGAAAAACATTTTTAAAAAAAGGAAAAAATGAAGCATTTTAGTTGTAGACAGTATTCGAGGTTTGAACAAATTCGTCACAGTGCCGTTTTCGAGAATATCACGAAGAAACTGGAAAAAAAAATGATGTGCAACACTCACCCGTCTTTCTCTTACTGCAGTTTATGGAATTGTAATTGAAAAATTTTCTTCAAACTTAGCATTTTTACTAAATGTTTATTTCTCTTTAATTTTCTATCAATTGGAATATCTATATTTAATAAACTGACATTTTTTGAGGAAACCATACTGTTCGGTCGCGGCGCCTTTGAGGTTTATATTTCATTTTATTTCTCCATATTTCTATTTTATTTATTGCCCTGTTTATTACGTTGGACTTTAATCCCCTGCTACTTTCCAACCTATAATTTTTCTGTTTCTTCCTTCATCTTCCGCCGCGTTCCCACGCTTCCCCGCATTTTCCCTCTCTCTCTCTATTTTGGTGGTGGGATTGCCGGCACCTTTCATCTTCGGACTGCGCGCGTTATTTCCGTTTCCCTTACCCTTCAAACCTTCTGTATTCCTCAAAAAACTTAACTTCACTTGCTCCTTATACCTCGCCTAGTGAACGTGTGTTTGCCAGTGCCTTTGCTTCACCTTAATAAGTTATTCGCCTTATTCGCGCCTTCGCGTTCAAATTAATTATTTACTGTCTCCGTGAGACGCAAGAATCTCTTTCCTCGCCACCAGTGAAGAATTACTCACCTTCCGCGCCTGGGTTCTTCTAGTACCATCAACCACTTCACCTGCTTCCACGAAGCACTCTAACCCCCCTTCCTCTCTCCTCAAATCTTTCTTTCGCCAAACTACACACATACATACGCACACCTGCACTCACACTGATTCACACACATACCCACCTCCTGCTTCTTCAGTCCGCCTATCACTTCAGCGTCAAGCCTTCAACTCATCACTCACCGTCAGCTAAGGGTAAGTCTCATTTTCATTTCTTTCCACTGTTGTTTCATTCCGCTTCTTGGCGTACGCTCACCACCGCACCTTGGGTGTCTGCCGCGCAGACACATACAGACTATTTTTAAATGAACCTTTTCGAATAAAAGTGATAAGCTCTGTATTAAGTTAGTGTAATTTAATTACAGAATTTGAAGAATATCGGTTGTTAGCTAAACGGAATATCAAGTTTGAACTGATTTTTCGTTTTTGAGCTATGCTGTTCACATACACACACACAGACCATTTGCTAAAAACCACTTTTTTGGACTCAGGGGACCTCAAAATGGATATTTCCGGTGAAAACTCAATATAGAAAATTTGACACGATTTCAATATTTCCTCTTATTCGGAGTAAGAGAAAATAAAAATATTCGAGAAACTATAGACTTTACTAAATGGATCAGTGTATTCCATTTCATGATACAATGGATGATAACGATTTTCAAACTGATTTAAGACTAAGGGTTCAAACATCATTAAATACTTGATAAAATTTTACAATTCACATTGTATGAAATTAAAGTAATTATAACAAAAAATGGAACCTAATAAATGTCCCGGTGTAGACTGATTAAACAGTATAATCTGGGGATCAATTTCCATTATCAAGTCTAAGACGGGGAAACGATCGCAGTACCGCAATACATTTCAAATTTGTGGTCCGTGCCTCAGCTATGGAAGCTTCTCAAAATCTGTATTTTTAATAAAACTCAATTGGCATGGTCGCAATATATCCTCTAAAAATAACTGTCACAGGCCACTTTCATAATTGCTGTAGGAAAAACATAATACTTATGATGTCAATCCTTATTATCCAGAGTGATAAAGTGATTCTGTACAGACTGTGTGGCAGTATCCCCCCCTCAAGTCTGCTTCCCCCCCACTATTTGCTTCTTCAATTGTTACACGCTGTCCAGACTTCTCAGAAAGGTCTTTGAATCATTTAATGCTATTATTGCTCAGGGGGTATTTGTATAAGAAGGAATTTCCTGATCTTAGCAAGTATCTAAATTATTAATGGAAACCGTCCAGAAATACATGTCTTAAGGGTCTGTGAGTACGATTTTTTTATATTTTATTTAATAATTCTTTTGGGGGGAGGGGGCGCGTCCATATCTATTTGATTTCGGAGCCACCTCAGCGCACTGTAGGCATCCGAACATTGCACTCTCGTTACAGACAACACTGTCTATCACGGGATTGTAAGCTGTAGAGGCTCCTAAGAAGAAAAAAAAAAAAATCTAAAGGTACGACTAGTTTCGAACCGGGGTCTTTTGCGCTGGAGCCCAGAGCGCTAACACTGAGCTAATATCAAAAATACGTTTAAAAAAAACAAAAATATCCTTTTAATACCCACAACTAATAAAATATTGCTCAATGTAATTTTTGTTTATATTTAAAAAGTATATAAGTAGGTATATAATATTTATCTCATGCTAAATATTTTAATATTTGAATATATAAAATATCCATTTTAATGCACTAATCATTCGTTTTAATAGACGTTCGTTTTATTTAAATAATTCCCAGTTAGTCGCACCCTTTATTTTTTTATTTTTTTTTTAGAACTTTAAAACACAATTCACTATTGCATGAACATTTTGTCATCATCCAATTCTCCTCTATATACTAAAATAATGCAAATTATTCAAACTGTCGGTCTGTCTGTTTAATTTATTGCCGTTGAAAACACGCCATTATATATGTCAATCTTAATTTTACCAATTTTACCCCTAACAACCAGTTTCAAAACTAATGTACTAGCATTTTAGCATTGAAGAGAATTTATAACGTGTTCACGAATTTTCAAGCCATCACTGTTCCTATTTAACTATAAATATCGATTGTTGTCATAACTGGTAGTGTCATCACCTTGTTAATAATGCTATGAGGGACAAAAAGAATAAAATTATCTGACTGAATGACTGTATTTTTAATGAAAGATGATGTTTATTATTGAATGTATGCGTATAAAGTGGTTATCTAACATTATTTATTCAATATACATAAAAGTATTTGTTGACCGTTTCATGAATTATATTATGAAGAAATTTGGTGAGTATCGATCAAGAAAGAAACATTCAATTATGTCAACGTTACGACAGAGTTTCCTGTCTTTATCAAGGCTTTAATTCTAAAAATAACAATACAATGAGGAACCACAATGCATTAATAATACTATAAAATGCAGAATAATAATAACAAAAAAAAAATCTGGTGTGAAACACTCACACAACTTTCTCTTACTCCAGTACTCAAAATTATAATTGACAAATTTTATAGTTAGTGTACCAAATTTAATGAAATTCGTCGAAAAGTGAACACACTGTCCAGTAAAACTGTCCGGTTTACTAATTTCCTTGAAACTCGGAATTTGGGTCATATATTAATTTCTAGTTATTTCAATTTGGATGACAGAATTGTATAATCAACTGTGATAGCATTTTAAAGAAAAACATAACCCCCTCCCCCAAAAGTCCCCTTAAATGAATTTATCAGGGGAAAAGTTTCAAATAAAAGTTGTAGCTCTTTATATGTATAGTTAACAACGCTGGTTTAAAGAAAATCGTTGGAGCCATTTTCGAGAAAATACCAGAAAACTGAAAATTATATTTCAGTAAAAACGCACTTCCGGTTATCTATTTTTTTTTCAAAATCGGAATTTCAACAACATATTTAATTCTAATTAACATTATTTAGATGACAGAATTGTCTAATATACTGAAAACAGAAGTTAAGATGAAAAACCTAACCCCCACCCCTCCCCCCAGCAAAATAAATTTTCCTGGAGAAATGTGTCAAATAAAAGTTGTAGCTCTTTGTATGTGTAGTTGATATACCAAGTTTAAAGAAAATCTTCGGAGCCATTTTTGAGAAAATTGCAAAAACGTAAAAAAAACAACTAGTAAAGTGGTACTTCCGGTTGAGGAATATTGACACATAACGCACCGTCAGATCCCATGGTGATACCTAAACGTAATATCAAGTTTGAACTTTCTACGATTTTTCGTTTTTGAGCTATGCTGTTCACATACATACACACACGGACACACACACACACACGCACAGACCATTCGCTAAAAACCACTTTTTGGACTCAGGGGACCTCAAAACGGATATTTCCGGTGAAAACTCGATATCGAAAATTTGACACGATTACAATACTTCCTCTTACTAGGAGTAAGAGAAAGTAAAAAAAGTTAAAACAATAACATTGAACTTGGTGGAGAAAGAATTTTTAAAACATACACATTTGTATTACATCGTAGTAACATAAAAAAAAAAAATTAAAAGTTACTAGTTATTTGACTCTCAAATCATCTACAGAAATGAAAGTTGGGTTGAATAGAGCAAAGAAGTGAAAGGGATTAGTGGCAATTTTTAGGGGTGGAGTAGGTGAAAGGGAATTCTAAAAGGTCATGTTTTTAAAAAAAAAAACCGTTATACAGGACGACCAAATTATTCGTGTCATTACGAAAATTAACAGATAATTTATTTCTTTTGATATGTATATTATTTCTAATATATTTCTTTTTCTCCTGTTAGTTTCTCGTGCTAGTAATTTTCGTTTTCTGATTACGAAAAATTGTTTTTAGCAGTCTTTATGGGTCTGAGTGAATGCATGTGTGTGTGTGTATGTATTCACACATCTCAAAAACGAATAGACGCCGGAAGCTTGGTATATCGTTTAGATACTACCACCGCATCTGATACGAAAGGTTTCGGGCAATATGTATACTCTCTACATACAAAAATAACTACCACTTTTAAGTTGAAACACTTTCTGGGGAACAATAAGGTTAAGCTTTCCTCTAAAGTACTCCACTTCAGTACAATGTATAGTTTGACCGCTTATACAATATTAAAATATGTTAGAAGCATTGATAGAATTCGAAACTTGAAGAATATTGGTTAACGGGTTGCTTCTGGACATCACAGAATAGATTATTGAGTTTTTGGAATCTTCTCGAAAGCGGATACTATGATATTCTTTAAGTTTGGAATGCTCAATGCACAAATAAGTACTTTTTTTTTTTTTTGGAAAAATTTCCAAAAACAAAAATCATTTAAAGAGGTTTCTTTGGGGGGGGGGGGTCTGCAATTAGTTTTAAGTTTAAATTGCATAAGCTTGATTATGACAAAATCCGCTCGACATAAATCCGCCATGGTATACACCTACAACCATTTTGTTATAGTAGTAATTTTATAGTAATTTTAAATACTTCTTTTAATACAATTATCAACAATTAAGCTATACGATGGAAACAGCCCATGGTATAGTGTTGGTGTAGTGGTTATAAGCATGGACTTGTAATTGAGAGGTTCCTAGTTCGAGTCCCGCTTATAACTGCTAAATTTTATATTTATATTCGTTTTAAAAATATTAATAGTGCTTAATTATTAGGTGTTTCCGCACCCTCCTCCCCCGACCGCGACACCTAATTTGGTAGTTAAGCCCACCTGAAAAAATAGGCATTACTTTACTTTTTTTTTTAATTAAATTGTATCAATTGTCAGTTAAATTCATCAAATCTTAATTGATTTGTGAAAGACTGAATGACTGACGGTTTTGTTTTACAGTTCGACTATATCAACCATAAGACGGACCTTGTTGAAATGTAATAGCTATTCCGTTCCTGCAACTAATTAGTACACTGGGACTTAATATAAAATTAAACAGCCACACATTGAAAATATTTAAATAAAGTGTTATACCTTCCTTCCATTTACCCCACCCTACAAAAGATTTTTTTTCAACAAATTATTTTAGCTGTTGTGGGTGGTTTCGCAGAGCTGGAAAGCATCAGAGATATTTTCCATGATAGCCTGCTTCTTTTTGTGGCCATCGACCGGTTTCAGGGCGTTCGCCCATCATCAGGATGCATTTGTCAAACAAGTGATAACATAGATTTGCTCAGAGCAAATTTAGTTGATACACTCACTGGTCTTTAAATGTTATTGTTAGGGCCTAACTAGGTTAAGAGGTGATGGTACCTGAATGGGAAAAATTAATTGTATAGTATTAATTTTAATAGTTTAATTATATAAAATTAATTAATTATGAAGTATATAATTAATTATAAAGCAAATCTCCTTCACATAGTTTAAGTTATACACCCCCACGTGTTGGATGTTTCCATTTTTAAAAGGTACAATATGCCCCCTATAAAGACCGAAACATGTGTTTTTTTCCACTCAGGTATCATCACCCTCGAAGCTAGTTAGGCCCTAACAAAAACATTTAAAGGTCAGTCAGTGTATCACCGAAATTTGCTCTGTGCAAATCTATGTTATCACACTGTTTGATAAAAAACATCCTGATGATAGGCAAACGCCTGAAACCGATCGATAATCATCACTAATTATTTTAGCGTTTTCGACACGCTACTTCTTAAAGTATAATAATAACGGCACATTGGTCACGGTCCAGAGGTTTCTGAGATTAACTTAATAATGGACACAACAACACCAAACTTTGGACAGACGAAAAACTTTTTGTTTTCTCTACAAAGTATGAAATATGAAGGTGATCAAATTAGATTTCAGTTCGCCAACCTTTCTAGTCGCACTTATAAGAGGAATAAGCAAGCAACAAGAATTACTAGTCATAGTATATATTTATTTAATACACAGTTAAAAAAAAAAATTATTAATTTAATTAATACATAGCGATTCAAAACTCTAACCAAGAAGTCACAATATTGCAAATTTAATGTTTGACTATATGAGATAATAAATAAAGATTCTAGATAATTTATCATACAGTATATGCAATTATTAGAGAAAGTTTGTGCTATTGTGTCCTGGATGAAATGAATACTATGTATATCTACTAACTGCAACTGACAAATGAATTTCGTTCATACATATGGAAACCTACCTAATTCATTGTTCTCATTTACAAAGAGAATAAATTTTAGGTAGGTATATGAAATGATAAGCAGTTTGAATTTTATACTAATCTGACAATATATGGATAACATGAATACAATAATGGGTGGAAATGCTGCTTTGCAACTCAGGAAAGCCTTAGAAGATCCGCCAACGTGGATTTCCTAACTTAACTTGAATGATAACTCTAAATCATTAGATTTCCCAAAACTCACCTATAATTAATTTTTCATAAAAAAATGTTTTAGATAGAAACTACATTTTTTTTTTTTTTTTAGAACTCTTGTGCCTTTCAGAGTCTAGGGTCTAATCAGTCAGTTTAAACCTGTAATAAGCGAATGTAATTTTCTTTTATTTTTGGTACGAGACGATCCCTCGAAGGCGTGCCCTCTTTCTATTGTCAGTCAATCAGTGAATGTAAACTAAATAACTCAATCTCGGATTGCCTCTTGGTCTGCTGCCTTCTGAGTTGACTTCTATCAGGCACCTAAATCTTCTGCTAGACGATGTGGCCAAACTATTTCAGCTATCGACGCCCCAATTTGCTTACAAAGGGTTGAATTTCCAAGCAGCTTCTTATGTATTCATTTCTATTTTTATTCCGCTTAGTTTTTTCTTCCGAACGTTGGAGGAATCTCATTTTGACTACCTCGACTTAACATGCGAATCCCCCGCACAGTACCGGGTTCACTCCCATTCTGGAATCGTCTCAAGAATTGGAAATTGCTCTTCTGAAGTCTTCTAGAAGACAGTCATTTTCTTGTAAGAGGCGCGCAGTTATATAAAATATGTTTGTATTAGAATAATTGAAAATAATATTAAAAGAGAGTGGAGTTAGAAAATTAGGACACTGCTGAGTCGACGTGTGCCACGCTGGCATAGCAGCTAGTAATTGAAGGCATTCTGGTGAGTGTCGCCGTGGAGTGAAGGGTGATCCTGCACCTGTGGCTGATCCGCGGTAAGTCCTAGCGCAGTAAAGTATTTTAAAGGTAGATGTGCGTTTGGTATGCCAGAGTGGTAGTCGCCCAGCAGATTGCTAGTAGTAGTTAGTGGATAAGTGTTAGTACTTAGTTGTTAGTAAATAGTCAGCTAAGGGTTATATGATCGGGGTTTCTTGATGTGGTTGTAAGTGGGTGTCATATAGTTGCGTAGGTATATATAATATATATAACGGGGTATTGTTGTACTATTCGAGGTTATATGTAGTTGCATAGAGTGTTTAGTTAAGTAGTGTTAAGTAATTGGTCTTTATATTCTGCTAAATTATAATAAATGGATGATTTCTGAGTGTGGCCTACTTTGGGTTCCTTGGCCGAACCTTACATTCTCTTTTTTTCTTTTTTCCAAACACAAGTTACTAATTATACTTAAAAATAAATTAAACAACCTTAGCTTGACAAGCTGCATTGTTGAAAATGTGGGTGGGTCTGCAATGCTGGATAACAACTGGTATTTTATCCATCGTATTTTGTTCCTGACTGGTTTCGGATTTTCAACCATCGTCATAGCAAATTCACAAAGTTCATGTAGAGAGTTCACTTCAACTTAATGTTTCTGTTACACTCACACTTGTTGGTGTGTTGGTTGTATATATGTGGATAACCTCCCGCACCGTTGTACAACCAACAAACCAACATGTTTGAGTGTAACAGAAATATTAGGTTGAGTGAACTCTCTAAACGAACTTGGTGAACTTGCTCTGACGATGGATGAAAATCCGAAACCGGTTAGGAACAAAATCCATGTGCACGCTACGACGGATAAAATACCAGATACTAATTATACCATAAGCTTTATTGGTTACGCTCACCCGATTTAGTACCTCTTAGTCAATCGCACCATTCTGGCTAATATGACTTCCAGGCCCTTAAACTTCTCCTTCTGATCTATGAATGGCTTACTCACAGTTTATCTGGATTGATTTCCTGTGCCCTCATAATGCGCTTAACTTTATTTTTTAGCAGCCCAGCCTTCCTTTCCATTAGCACATATGCCATTCAGTAACTGAATTCTGAAGATGCACTTTTGAACTTGCAAATAAGACCACATCATTCCCGTATAGAAATGATTAGGCATATTTAGGCGTCATTTTTCCAGTGTCCGACTTTAACTTCTGATGTTCTTCATTTACAATTTTTTATTTTTTTTTGCATCTCGTCCATTAATACATTAAAAAGTAGGGGACTTAAGCTGATATCCTGTTTATTTCTCTCTGTAGTTTAAATGAACACGATTACTTACCCTCATTCAATCGAACAACCAACTTAGGCCATTTCCAAATCTAAAAAGAAAATGCCAGACATAAATCTTTTTTACTTTTATCCTAGGCCTCACAATCATTCTTAGGAAGAAAATATGATCCTTATTCTGGCTCCCTGACTGTAGTTCGCTTTTGTTCTTCGTCAGTATTTCCTTCCATAAAGTGTGTTTAAGTTTTTTTAACAAGAATCATCCAGACACCACCCGGTCCCAGTCTCTTCAAAGGTCTTATATCCATGTATGTATCACTTTAATGGTACGCTTGTTAATAGAGAGATAGAGAGGTTTCCTTGCTCCAGTCGATTTTCATACTTAGCTTCGAAATTTTAAAGATAAAATAGACCGTAAGAAAATTAATTAATTAAAAAAAAAGAAAAGTATTTTCAAATTTATTTCAAATAGATATTATTTTTTAAATGAATTTCGTTCTGAACTGTAATCCTGTATAGCGAAATTTAACAAAAACTTTGGCAAAAGATAAAGCTTGTTAAATTGAAGATGTTCGGATGGATAATTAGATAAAATAAAAGGAAACAATTTTATCCATTTAGCAAACATTTTGTATAAAATTATTCGGCGATAAGTGGTACTACAATTAGGAACCTTCTTCAAGTTCTACAGAGAGAAGAGAAAAAATAAAAAATAAATATGCAAATTATTATAATTTTGATATGTTTATGTTGTTTGCAAGTTAAGGCTGTTCTCGTGGGTTGGATACCCCAGGGGAGCATGAAAGAATGTTCTCAACAGAAACGAATAGAGGATGTTCACAATTCTGGAAATAGCTTCACATAAAAACAAATAAATCCAGTGTTAAAGCCCCTTTTATAGCCTTTAACAAGGGATGGGCAAAAAATTACTGTGGTATTGCGTGCATAGCGTGCTCTCACACTAGTTAAATGGGTTTTCATCTAGTTTTGTTATATTTTTACTTTTTGTTTTTTTACGTGCAGAACAGTATATTACAATTTATAGTAGATACAGTTTTGTTTGTAATATTAATAATTTTTTTTTTTTTTTTAAGTACAGTATGAATCTTTGATTGAAAATTCATTTAGAACGGAATATAGAGAGAGACATCTATCATTATTTACTAAGAGGTTTAATGATTTATATTACGTATGATGCAGAAGTATGTGTTATGTTTAAGTAAAGTTAAAGAGTTCATTAAATGTTGTAATACATTAATAAAAAAAAAATCAAGTGTGAAATACACACACAAATTTCGCTTACTCCAGTTTTCAAAATTGTAATTGACAAATTTTAGAGTTGATGTATCAAATTTTGATGAAATTCGTCGAAAACTGAAAACAAAAAACTGTTCAGTAAAAGCGCACTTCCGGAATTTACTAATTTTCTTGAAACGCGGAATTTCAGCCGTCTATTTATTTGTAATTTATGTTTTGTTTGGATGGTAGAATTGTATATTGAACTGTGATAGCACTTTAAAGAAAAACATAACCCCACTCGTCCCCCAAAACTGCCCTTAAATGAAATTTTCCCAGAGAAATGTTTTAAATAAAAGTTGTAGATCTTTGTATGCATAGTTAATATAGCAAGTTTGAAGAAAATCGTCGCAACTAGTTTCGTGAAAAGCGCAAGAAAATAAAAAAAATAAAAAAAATACCAGAAAACTGAAAAATATATTTCAGGAAAAAAGGCACTTCCGGTAATCTAATTTTTTTCAAACTCGGAATTTCAACCATACATTTAATTATAATTAATATTATTTAGATGATAGAATTGTATAATAAACTGAAATAGCACTTTAGAAGAAAACCTAAACCCATCCCTCCCCCAAAAGTGCCCTTAAATGAATTTTTCCATAGAAATGTTTCAAATAAAAGTTGTAACTCGTTGTATGTGTAGTTGATATACCAAGTTTAAAGCAAATCATCGAAGTCATTTTTGAGAAAATCGCAAAAGAGTAAAAAAAGTAACTAGTAAAGTGGTACTTCCGGTCAAGGAATTTTGATAGATAATGTATGGTCAAATCGCATGGTGATACCTAAACGGAATATTAAGTTTCAACTTTCTACGGTTTTTCGTTTTTGAGCTACGCTATTCAAATACATACATACATACATACATACATACATACATACACACATACATACATACATACATACATACATACATACATACATACATACATACATACATACATACATACATACATACATACATACATACATACATACATACATACATACATACATACATACATACATACATACATACATACAATACATACATACATACATACATACATACATACATACATACATACATACATACATACATACATACATACATACATACATACATACATACATACATACATACATACATACATACATACATACATACATACATACATAACATTACATTACATACATACATAACATTACACTACATACATACATAACATTACATTACATACATACATAACATTACATACATACATAACATTACATTACATACATAGATAACATTACATTACTTTACATACATAGATAACATTACATACATAACATTACTTTACATACATAACATTACATACGCACATAACATTACATACATTACATTACATACATTGCATACATACATACATTGCATACATACATACATAACATTACATTACATACATACATAACATTACACTACATACATACATAACATTACATTACATACATACATACATACATAACATTACATTACATACATACATACATTACATTACATACATACATACATACATAACATAACATTACATTGCATTACATAACATACATACATACATACATACATACATACATAACATAACATTACATTACATTACATACATACATACATAACATTACATACATACATACATACATACATACATACATACATACATACATACAGACATACATACATACATACATACATACATACATACATACATACATACATACATACATACATACATACATACATACATACATACATACATACATACATACATACATACATACATACATACATACATACATACATACATACTGTTAACCATGTTAATATGATTTTTATTTATTTCATTTTTTATCAGAGTTATTTTGATTTACATTTAATACATTTCTTGTAAGAGTTACCTTAATTATTAATTAATTCATTTTACAAGATTTGATTTTCATTTCATTCATTTTTTATTATAAGAGTTACTTCGATTTTTTATTTCATTCATGTTTATACTTACTTCGATTTTAGTCAATTCATTTTATAAGAATTATTTTTTTTTTTTTTTTTATAATTTTTTTAATTGGTTTTTATTTTATTTTATAAAAGTTGTTATATTAATTACCAATATTGCAAATGTTGTTATTTGCAATACATGTAATATGTAAATGGTGCATGTTGAATAAAGATGTATTAAAAAAAAAAAAAAAAAATACATACTTACATACATACATACACACATTCAAATACATTGTCTGCCGACAGGTTCTGCTTCTTCTATTCTGACCACATAAGTATTCTACTGTCCACCATGAGTTGAGTTGAATTAGCAATCAAATCAACCCCATCGTGAAGAAGTCTATTACAATAATGGCGAGTAAGATGCGGTCTCATCCCGAACACCAGTTTTGTATGGAAGTGTTTCATGTTGCGGTCGTATCGAATTTTTGAAATGGAGTTTCTGCCTGAAATACATGTTTTGAGATCTCCTGAATGCAACAGTTTGAAATCTCCTTATAACAAACCACTGAATGCTGCTATCTCAGTCCAGAAACTTACGTGTTTTTCACTTACGTTTCGTATGGGAACAATTGATATTTTAGATTTCCACAATTATAACTGTTTGTTCCCAACTATTTATTTTTACCTAAAATATAAATAAGTTAAAGTTGTCATGTTTTGAAGATTTTTTTTTAACATTTCTTATGTTTATGCCTTGATAATGACAATATATTTGTCGAAACGTTGGCAAAAATTTAGGTTTTTTTATTTTTTAAAAAGAAAAACGAATCTCACTATCCTTATCCATCTAATACTTTACTGTGATGATTGGGTAAACTGGAGTAAGAAATTAAATTAGCTTAGTGGTAATTCGGTGCAGATCGGCGTGTGGAAGAACAAATTAAAGGATTTTGAACAAGGTTTGGTCAACTATTACCAAGCAGAATACAGAGGGACTGCTTTGCAGGGTCATTTCCACCCAATTTAGTGGCAGCTTTTATTCCAGGTATACTACAGTACTATTTCAGACATAAATAATGTTAGTTTATTAATGAAATTACAAAGGGAACTCTTAAATTCATCAGAAACATTTTCCGTGGTCTCCTGCTTCATTTTGTGGTCATCGACCGGTTTCGGGCGTTCGCCCATCTTCAGGATGCCTTTTTTCAGACAGTGCGACAACACAGACTTGCACATAGCAAACTTAGTTTACACACTCCAGTATTATTATTATTATCATCAGTCGGGTGCCCAATGGCGCGGGACCTAAGCCTATGTGGCTCTTATCCCCCCCAGTACGAGGAAAAATATACTTGTGTTCAATTTGCAATTTAAAAGAAGTAGAGGACGTATTTCACTTCCTTGGCAGGTGTCCTATTTTCAGCTAAAGCCGGTAGATGTATTTTGATGTAGCTATGATAATTTCCACTCAATGGGTCTGATTGGGCCGGTCTGATAAATTACAATAAAAATGCCGCCTTAGCTTACAGAAAATTTCTTGTCGATCAGTTTAATTATTAATTCTGTACCTTTAGTTTACCTTTTATATCTTGTAAGTTATATTTAAATTTACTAAAAATTGTGATAATAAATTGTTTTATATTTCAGTCAAGATGTTCTATACAATTTTGAGTTTATTAGTTGTTTATGTAAATTTTGGTTCTCCGAGTTTGATAAAAATCGGATGACCGGAAGTGTGTTTACTTTACCACTTTACTAAATGATTTTTTCACTTTTTCACGATTTTCTCAAAAATGGCTCCGACGATTTTCTTTAAACTTGGTATATTAACTAATCATACACAGAGCTACAACTTTTATTTAAAACATTTCTCTAGGAAAATTCATTTAATGGCACTTTTAAGGGAGGGGTGGGGTTATGTTTTTCTCTTAAGTGCGATCATAGTTGATTATACAATTCTATCATCCAAACAAAATTAATAGAAATAAATGGATGGCCAAAATTCAGAGTTTCAAGGAAATTAGTTAACCGGAAGTGCGCTTTTACTGAACGGCTTTTTCAGTTTTCGTCGTATTTGAATTAATTTGGTACATAAACTATAAAATTTGTCAATTATACTTTTGATAACTGGAGTAAGAGAAAGTTGTGTGAGTGTTTCGCACCAGATTTTTTTTTGCTGGAATAATTGAATATTACTTTACGTCAATAAAAGTATTTATCTATCTATCTATACGCTGCTGATGTATATAAATAAATAATAATGATTTATGTTTGTTTCAGGTCGAGGTAAAAAAGGATATTTAATGGCAATACCATTGATAATAGGGTTTAAGATTGCCAGTGTAGTTGTGACTGTAACCCATGCGTTGAAAGTGTTAGTGCTTCAAACAGTTTTCCTGAGCGGATTGGCATTAATCACATCGCTGGCAATAGCTATTACATATGTTTATGAGAAAATTAAACTGAAGTACCCATTAACGCAGGCCGCCCCTTACTACCACGGTCATCAGCAAGCTCAGGTTGGTCCCAGACCCTCTGCATCTCTCAGGCATTCCACACTCAGCAGCAGCCCCCAGTCGTGCAGGCCGCACCCTACTATTTCGGTCATTAGCAGTCCCTACCCTTCTGCTTCTCTTGCCATTCCTGCTTAAATTAAATTTTGAAATAAATTTGCATCTTCTATGCTGTAGATAATTATTTATACTATCTTATATTTAAATGTTTATTCTTGATTATAGAACCAATATTTAATTTTCGAACGCTTAATGCCGTTTCTAAATAAACTAAATTAAATAGTCATAAGACCGGACAAATAAACATATTGTAAAACGATTCATTTACGTATATCACCAACATTCTGGTAAGTTATCAGATCTCACATTTCTGTCCAACATCCACAACCATACTCGACCATACATATATGCAAATAGAAACATAATCTTTTACTTTGTGTGTTGATTGTGCGAGTTTACGTGTTGGATTGCTGTTTGGTTTAAAATGTATTTTTTTGGTTGGGGCGTTTTTGTTACTGTGGGAGATGGAAAGATGATGTTAAAATAGTCTAACGCATTTTCTTTGCTCGAGTTTTGTTCTGATATTATATATACGTGTATATTTCTAGTTGTGTATATGTCCAGTCTTTGTTCTTTGACTGAGTATATCAACGCTAATGTCGTGGGAATGACATTGGGTTTATGTTCGTTCACACGTTTACAGGTGGTTGGGGTAGTTGGAATCGGTTTTGCGATATTTATGTAATCGGATGAAATGTTCCAAAAACATTTCCCTGGTTTTTATATCGGTTGGGCCAATTTAAATATCTCTCAATTCCAGACATTTCAGTTTTTAAATGCTGCTAATAAGTCGGTAGTTTCAAAACGTGTGTGGGATTCCAATATGTAAACTGATTTTACTGTGTGCACGTCTATGTTATCAGACTGTTTATCAAGACACCCTGAAGATGGGGTAATGCCGGAAATCGGCCCCATAGCAACAAAATCAAGGAGGATTTTACGGAAAATATTTCAGAGTTCAGAGTTTCAGCTCTGCACATCTAACTACAATAAATATGGTTAAATGAATGTTGAGGCTCGTTAAAAAAAAACTATGTTTTCAAATTTTTCACCGACGTTTCGGCAAATTTATTGCTTTCTCCAGGGTTTGTACAAAGATTATAAGGCAAATAAAAAATAAAGAAAACACAAAAATATTAAATTAAAATAAAATTAATTAAAAAAATTATATAAATAAACTAAATAAATAGAAGTATTATATATATATAACAAATTGAACTTTATTTTAAACTTTGCTACTATTGTAGATCAAAACAGAATTAAACTACATCTCAACTATTAAAATTTAAACAATATGTGGTACGTAAAACATGGTAATCTAACATAAGAAATGTACTTACAAAGTTTTTCCTGTTTGAATTTCATAAAAACTACAGTTTAACTTGTGAAATACCATCACTAAGTGTTAAGGAGATAGGGTGTGCAAAGGCTTATAAAGGGCTAGGAGTGCAGGCGGGAAAACCGTGTCTTATTAAAATATCCTATAAATACTAAATACTAAATAAATAATAAAATGTCCTATTAAAACCTGTTTGGTTAGTGCTTTAGTCATGTCAGTCGGTATTTTCTTTGTAGTTACATTAAAAGGTTAATAATAAATATCTTATTGTTAGAGTGGCTGCATCCTAGTAAATAACTAATTTTTACGGCGGCTGCTTCCTAGTAAATAATAGATATCTTACTGTCAAAGTGGCAAATTCAATATAAATATTGAATATGTGGATGGGTCCGCAATGCTGGATAACATCTGGTATTTTATCCGTCATAGCATGTGTGGTGGATGCAAGAAACTTGAAATAATATTAAATTTTAAATAAATCTAAATTATCAAAATATGTTGCAAAAGGACCAGCCAGGTATAAAGTCCTGTTACTCGTACGGTTCAAGAACAATTATGGCATTGTACTGTACTACCCCTTCTTCTCACAGGGGAGGAATTGAAACAAAGAGAAGAGATATTTTAAGACAGACTCGTTCTAGCTACCAAAGTGAAAACATCAGAGCCAATATCAAGTTTTAAGAGTTTATTCCATTTAATTTATAAGCATATTGTTGTTAACTTAATTTCTCTTAGAGAATATATTGTTTTAAACTACCAGTGTGTTCTTAATTATTCTTGCATTCTATCTCAAGCAAACATATAAGCCCTTTTCGTTAAAACGCTACGCCACAAGCTAGCTACACACACATCCACACCATTACATTACATTGGTGCCAGGTGTTTGGGATATTTTCAACAAGAATCCACTAATTTACAAGTACGTAAAATTTCCAATTTAATAATTAAACAAATTATCCATCAGATAATTTTATTAACTTTTAAATTAGTTTCTCAGCGGAAGTATCTAAATATTTCCCATAATTGAATTTTTATTGAATTTCATTTTTAAAATTTTGTTTTGCATTATCCCTTGTGAATTTTGATTTCCAAAATGTATAAAATTAACGGAAAAAACATGAAAATCGACGCCGCTGTAGAGTATTTGCTTGTTCAGCAACAATTAGCAAATCCTCCCACCCCCAGCAATCAACCAGCTAGTTCTTTAAGAAATTTGCAATTGATAAACAGCTTACCTACCTTCGATGGCGAAAATTCAGCCAAAGTGTCAGATTTCCTTGACCAAATTAGCCATTGTGCTAGTCTTTCTGGCTGGGACGACGCTGCTAAATTAGAAATATTAGCACTTAGGCTCTCAGGTTCTGCAAAAATATTTTACGACACCCGCTTACAAGCTACCTACACACACATCCACACCATTACATTACACATGCATATTGATTTTGTTCCTGACCGGTTTCAGATTTACTCTGACGATTGATGAAAATCGAAACCGGATCAGGTACAAAATCAACATGCATGCTGCGACGGATAAAATACCCTATGTAATATGTTAATGTAACAGGGGGGGGGTACGAATATTTGATTAACAGTCATTTGTCTTTAAAAGACTGCTTTTTGAGTTTTCTATCTATAGTGTTCTTACGGCTGTTTAATTTGCGTTCGTTTTGTAATTGATTACCCGCCTAGGTTCAAGATAACGTTCTTTCCCACTGCACTATAACTATTTCTCTCTAGTTTCAGCATGATTGGGCATAAACTAGTATGCAGAGCAATATTACGCTGGGCAATATAATTAAAAATATTGTGTAAAATAACTTTTAAAAACTGGCAAACCACGAAGGAGTGAAGAAGAGACTATCAACACTTTATTAAAAGCTTATTAATTTGTTACGTGATAATAACGAGATTTGTTGTTAAGCAGGTCGCTTGGGAACCTATTTATGAGGCACCTGGTGGGCAAGGTGATTATCAGCAGGACCTCCAAGGACATCAATCCAATCCTTTATTCCAAACTACCGCAATTGGTAACCACAATGTTACTGCATTTGGATATGTTCCTGGAAGTAAGTAAATTTCCTCTAATTGTTTACTTACTCTTCCTCCTATTAGAGGAAGTACCGAATTTTCAAAATTGATTTATCACCGAGAAAAATATTTTGAGGTCACCAGATTATGAAAAATTTTCTTTCAGCGAATGGTGTGTTTCTGTTTGTGTAAATTCACTCAGTAAAAAAAAATGCCTCCGAACGCTCACAGTTTAATACATCTTTAAGCGGCTATTAATTAAATTCTGAGTTTATCGGTGGCAAAGCATATTTTTTTGCAATATTTATAATCCATTTAATGATAATAGAATTTACAGAAATTTAAATAATCTAGTAGATTTTTAATGTCACAATTATATGATAGGCCAGGGAGAAATGCTAATAGAAGACCACCTGTTCTTATATTCTGGTGTATCAGTCGCAGAAAGAGCGGCAGGGGGAGTAGGATGTATCATGCATGAAAGATGGAAGGAGAATATAGTCTCCTGGAAGCCTATTAGCAACAGACTAATGACTGTGACTTTAACGGAGGGTGATAGACAACTGAACATTATTATAGCCTATGGCCCGAATGAGGATGCTACGCAAACCGACAAGGACGCATTTTATGAGTTAGTTCAGGGAGAAATAGATAATTTTAAAGAGACAGTAATTATCATTATGGGAGACCTAAACGGACGAGTAGGTAAGAACGTTAAAGACTGGCAAGGAGTGGTCGGAATGCACGGAGAAGAGACCCTCAATGAGAATGGAGAAAGAATACTGAACTTGTGTCTATTGAATGATCTAGTCATTGCTAACACCTTCAGGCCACATAAAACAATCCACAAATTCACCAGAGAGGAACCAAGCAGGAATGAAAAATCCATTATCGATTACTTCTTAATACCAAGAGCTATGATCAGAGAAATGGCAGACATTAGGGTTAAGAGAGGCTTTGAGATAGGAAGTGACCATTATATCCTCATTATGGACAAACTTTGGCTCGGTCAACAAACAACCACAGGAAAATCCCGGAATACCAATGTAGTAAGAACTAGGATAAAATCATACAAATTAAAAGAGGAAGCTACTGCTACAGAATACCAACAAGAGGTAGAGAGAATAGCCAGAGAAACGAGAGAGAACTGGGAATCAAATTCCATAGAAGAGTGCTGGGCGGCTTTTAAAAACATTATTCTGACATCAGCAAGCAATATTTGTGGTACAAGTAGAGTAGGAAAGGCTAGGAAAAGAACGTCATGGTGGTCGAATGAGGTCAAAGAAGAGGTCAGAAACAAGAAGATCTTATGGAAAGCTTACCTGGCGAGTAAAAGGGAGGAGGATTACAGGAAATATAAAGAACAAAGGGAAAAGACTAAGAAGACGGTATTCTTGGCCAAGCGAAAGTCGTGGGAAGAATTCGGAGTAAAAATGGAGGCTAACAGTAAAGAAAATCAAAAACTCTTTTACAAGGTACTGAAAGCTATGCGTAAAGAAACAAAGGAACCGGTCCTTAAGTTTATTAAAGATAAACATGGGAGAATTCTCAATAAAAGTGCAGATATTATGGCCAGATGGAGAGAATACTTTCAAGATCTCCTAGGCGGAAACAATGAAGATCAGCCACCTGAGAATATGAATGACCCAGAGCCGGACTGGGAAGAGGACGACTATATTGAAGAAGACGAGTTGGATGACGCCCTCCTCAGGATGAAATTAGGAAAAGCACCTGGCATCGACGGCATTACACCTGAAATGCTTAGGTATATGGGTGCACAAGGTGATAAAATCATGCTCAAGCTCTTAAATCTAATAAGGAAGCAGAAGAAAATACCAAAAGATTGGGAAGTCTCCATAATAGTACCTATTTTCAAAAAAGGGGATAATAGGTCCTGTGAGAATCACAGAGGAATATCTCTTCTGAGCGTCCCAAGCAAGATTTACTCACGAATTTTAGAAAGAAGACTAAGAGCCCTGCTAGAAAAGAAGATAGAGGAAGAGCAGTACGGGTTTCGCACGCAGCGTAGTACCCAAGACCTCATATTCACTATAAGACAAATCTCCGAAAAGCTTATAGAGAAAGATAAGGAGATAAGCTGCTGCTTCGTGGATTTGGCTAAGGCTTTTGATAGAGTAAAGAGCAACGAGGTTGACCAGGCATTGGAGAATCTTGGGGTAGATAGGGGGCTTCGATGGGCTGTACAAAGCCTATACAAAGTAAACAGAGGTATAGTCAGAAGCTGCCATAACACCTCCAAGGAATTTACGACGAATTCAGGCATTCGACAGGGATGTAGCCTCAGTCCACTGTTGTTCATTGTCCTCCTTAACACAGCCCTACGAAATGCAAAAAGGAAAATGAGAGGGTTTAATTTCGGCTACCGAAATCTCTGCCCAATAAGCTATACCTTGCTAGCGTATGCGGACGATATAGTAGTGTTGGGAAAAGATGGAAGGGATCTTCAGTTCAACTACAAGAAGAACTCAGGAAAATAAATATGGTGATAAATGAAAATAAAACGAAAGTCATGAGGATAGGCAAGAGAAGTGCGCCAAATGGGCGAATTGTCCGTATTAATGGAAAAGTGTTAGAGCAAGTAGATACATTTAAGTACTTAGGAGCTCATATCACTGAAAACGGACTAATCGACACTGAAATTCGTGAAAGAATTCATTCCGCTGGAAGGTTTTTCAATGCAGTGAAAAAAGGCTTCATTAACAAGAAAGAGATCTCCAAAGGTACGAAGGTAACGATCTTTAAAAACACATTCATCCCAATCCTTACCTACGCGAGTGAATCTTGGACTCTTACAACAAAACATAAGAGCCAATTACAAGCAATGGAAATGAGATTCCTACGCCGAATAGAGGGGAAAAGTAGAAGGGATAGGATAAGGAACGTTACCATTAGAACAAGCCTAGATGTGAAGCCAGCCCAGAGGTACATTGAAGAGAGCCAATTAAGATGGTATGGACATGTATGCAGAATGGACGAAAGCCGGATGGCCAAAATAAGCCATGAGACTCAGTCCATAGGAAAAAGGCCGCGGGGTAGGGCTAGAAAGAAATGGGAAGACGGCATCAAAGTTGCCCTTACTTCCCGAGGAATAGAGTGGAGCAGAAGACGACAGCTGGCCATGGAACGGGATACTTGGTCTGGTATCTGCAGGGGAACTCTTACACCGTAATGCGGTAGACAAGAGATAGATTAAGTAAGTAAGTAAGTAAGTAAATTATATGATGCAAACGCCATAATAACAAGCAAAAGGATTTTCCGAACATCTTCTATACACAATGTAAGTACTGCCAGAGACCTAATTAATTTGCACAAGGAAGGCAAATAATTACGCGAAATAGGAAAAATGGTCAAAAAAAAATCTGCATCCACAATTCACTACATAATAGCCCGACATCGCGAGTTTGGAACTATAGCTAATAGGCATCGTTCAGGCTGCCCTCAAAAATTAAATCATATCCGTAAACGTGCAGTTCTGAATGAAGTATACAATAAACTTTTAAGCAGCGCCACCGAAATAGAAGGTATGCAAATCAAGACTATAATATTTCTGTTTCCCCCTCAAACAGTTCGCAATTCCCCTCGTTAACAGTTTCAAAAAAACAAGGGTTTCACAGTCGCGTTTCTAGAAAGAAACCCTTTATCAGTCAGATATTTCCTTTGCCTGAATTTCGCAAAGGAGTATGTGGATAAACCTCGGAGCTCCTGGGTGACCGTGATATACTCAGATGAGAGCAAGTTTTATGTATGGGAACCTGACGGAAGAAAAAAGATATGGCGGCGGAAGACACTTAAAACAAAAAAAAACATAATGCCAACAGTAAAGCATGGTGACGGAGAAGTGCTTGTGTGGGGATGTTGGGCCCAAGCTGGAGTAGATAATCTACACATTATTAATAGGATCCTGGATCAGTATCTGTACATTAAAGTTTTGAAAAGAAATTTCAAGACCAGTGCTATAAAACTTAGTATTGGAGTGACTTTTCGTTTTCAACAAGATAACGATTCCAAGCACATGGCAAGAATGGCTGCTGTATAATGCACCCAGACAGGTCCGAACACCACCCCAGTCTCCGGCTTTAAATCCGAAAGAACATTCGTGTGATCATAATTGAAGGAATATTTAAAAAAAAAAAAAAAGTTAAGAAC
Source organism: Triatoma infestans (assembly GCA_011037195.1). Taxonomy (NCBI): domain Eukaryota; kingdom Metazoa; phylum Arthropoda; class Insecta; order Hemiptera; family Reduviidae; genus Triatoma; species Triatoma infestans. The sequence goes on from JAAEAF010004827.1 coordinate 27,807, forward strand.
AAGGAAAACTTGAAAGTAGAACTTTTATGGGGTTGGTCAAATATTTCTTCCGTTATTACAAAGAAATTAGTTGAATCAATGAAACATCGCTAATTAGCATTGATCAGAAGCAAAGGAGGTCCAGCGGATTACTAAAAAAAAGGTTTTCTTATTTCGACGCAGAGTATTTTTCTTTATGACAAATGTGTATGGAAACTTTTTTGGATTTTCAATTGACCTTATAAATAAAATTAAAAGTTGACCTAATAATAAAAGTATTTTATAGAATTTCATGGTTCAGTAATATTATGTATTTTGGGGGGGTAAATTTGATATTCTAAATCTTCTCTAAAGGGATGTCGTGAGGTCTGTGTTTATAGAGAAGTTGGAGAGGATGAAAAAACAAATTAATATATAGGTTCAAAAAATATTTAATTAAAAACAATATGTATCAAAAATAAATAAATAAATACAATATTGCGTTACAACAACCTAAGTGTCTTGTCATTTAGGAGAAACTGCTTTTTATAAAACTTACATATTTACTGACTTGAAGAAGGTTGGGTTTCTTGGGGCACTTCCACCACTCACTACTGTAACATAGCTTTTTCTAATGACGGACTTCACTCTTTTTATGGTACAAAATTTTGAACTGAACTCCATCTGTAAAAGGGTCCACCTTATATATTCCACCTCCACGCCGGGGAAAGTGAAAAGGAGGAAATTCCCTTTTTCTAAATAAATGTATGGCCAGGTACCTCTGACTCAACTAACTGTTTCTTCTGTGCTCCTCTATTTTCAAAAAACCCAACTTTATACTATTATATATATTGAAAAAATTCCCAACTTTACAATCATATAACAATTAATAACATACATATATAACAACAACATATAACAATCATATAACAATAAAGAATATATTTTGATACAATTTATATTTATTAAGTTGCCCAAAGATGTGCTTTGATATCAAATTCTCTGTGCCTTCTTAAAGAAAATCAGCTCTAAATTTTTATCATTATATACCTTTAATTAAACATAGCACAGCTGTTCGGAAACTTTTTTTAGTAAGCGTATGTATGTGTGTACAAAATATGGCAGGAAGCTTAAACTTGATATACCGTTTAAGGTAGTGTTACCAACCTGACAATAAGATTTTGGTCAAAATCTAGCAACCAAAGATTTTCATATATATAAATATCTATCACCTTTATTTGTAACATTTCCCGGTTTTATTTTTTAGGGGGTTCTGTGGGAACCGAGCGATAAGTTATGCCTTTAATGTACCACTTCAGTTCCATGTATACTTCTACCATCTATGTAATAGTAATATACATTAAAAGGATTCCTAGAATTCCAAATATTTACTTTACACTTTACTGAATTGGCTTTTGAGTATTTTTGATTTCGACAACGACTGTAACGTATTCCTTTAAACTTAAGACTGCTAAGTGTATAAGATATAAATATGTCAGTGATAGTGCGAATGCCATCTATTGGTGTTCATGGTATTTATTGTTGACACTAACGCTGTCTGTGTATGAAAAGGTGAAAGAGTATATTATCGGAGATTGGGTCAGTTGTTAGCATACCACCGCCAAGTTAGGTAGTACAGCTATTAAATATAAACAGATACAAGAAGCAATATCAGTTTATTCATTGGTTACACAATTAACCTGGTCCTCCGTAAAACCATAGCAACATTAACCCATAGCAAAATTATCTAGTCACTTTTATTTTCAAAAATTTTTTTTAAGAAAATAATTTTGAGAGGTTTTTGAGGGCCTATTCAGTTACATTAAATTGCTGCTACGAAGCTTTGTTGGTTGAAACAACGGGAACCCATGCATAGGAATGTATCCACTGCAGGAAAGGCCACAAGGGAACCCCTAATGCCTGATTCTTTTTATAGCGAACTCAACTAAACGTATGTAAGCATTGCAATTTTCAAGAAATATGGTAAATTAAACTGTAATTAATTGCTGTAAGAGTGTTTCACACCAGAGTTCTGTTTTATTATAATGTATTTTGCAAAAAATTTAAATTTGATAATTTTAAGTATCAAGAGATATTTCCGTGATAGCCTGTGGGCCGGTTTTGGATGTTCCACTCCCCATCATCAGTATGTCTTCATAAATAGTGTAATAAAACAGATTAAATCATTTTATACAGTTTTAGAAAGTGTTTTATAACTTAAGAAGGGGTTCTTTGTACCTGACTAAGGATAAATATGGTTTTAAAAGGCATTGTGTATTATGGTTCCTTTAAAAATGGAAACATCAATAAATGTGCAGCTTAAATTTCGTTTTGGGGGTAAATTTGCGTTACTAGATTAATTATTTATACTATCTTATTACTTTCACTTACTGTTAGTAAGAGCAAGTATTGTAATCGTGTCAAATTTTTATTGTAGACTTCTAATCGGAAATATCAGTTTTGAGGTCCCCTGAGTCCAAAAAAGTGGTTTTTTAGAAATTGGTCTATGTGCGTGCGTGTGTATGTATGCGTGTGTGTGACAGCATATTTCAAAAACGAAAAATCGCAGCATCTTCAAACTTAGTATTTCGTTAAAGTGCTGTGTAAGGAGACTTGAGAATAAACTTTCGTAAAAAATCGTTCAACCAGAAATGCCACTTTACCGAATGTTTTTTTTTTTCTGGATTTTTGTGTTTTTCTTGAAAATGGCTCCGAAGATTTTCTTTAAACTTCGTATATCAACTACACATACAAAGAGCTACAACTTTTATTTGAAACATTTCTCCGGGAAAATTCATTTAAGGGCACTTTTGGAGGAGGAATGAGATTATGGTATCTTCTAAAGTGCTATTTCAGTTTATTAAACAATCCCATCATCTAAGTATGGGACTATCTAAGTACAATCCCAACAATCCCATATCAAATATGTTGCCAAAATTCCGAGTTTCAAGAAAATTAGAAAAAAGAATTTATGTCTGACGACTCAATTTTGTCCTCTCAAATGAGTTTGAAGCTAAAAGAAATTATGTCAGATCTGTTGGATGAGAAGCAGGCTCCCTTGGCTAACAAAGAGGATATTCAATGCATTAACAAGAGAAATTTTTCTGCTCAAACCAGAAAATGAAGCACTTAAAGATGAGTTGAAAGCTTTTAAAGCCTCGTATGTGAAATCTGAGATGCGCTTAGAGAATCTGGAGATATCCGTTCGTCAGAATAACTTGATTTTCAAGGGAATTAAAAATTCGGCTTCTACAAATACAAGTGCTGCTGTAAGGGAGTTTTGTAGGGACTTATTAAAGGTGGATATTTCCTCTGAATGTTTTCATGCCACCCCTCTAGGACCCCGAGAAAAACCTGATAGACCTCTTCTAGTTACCTTCTCTCGCCCACATGATAGAATGTCAATTCTTAAATCGTCGAAAATTCTAAAAGGTACAAGTTTTATAATACACCAGGATCTTCCAGAAGCTACGAGAAAGAAACGTGCAAAACTTATTCATTAAAAAAGGAAATCTTCAGGATTAACAGTCGTATAAACGTGAAACTCCGGGCAAATGTTTTGTTAATTGAGGGTCACAAGTTTACTTAGTCCAGTCAAAATGGTCTTCAATTAGGGGAGGTATGTGGAATTTCAACTGTCAGTAATCTGATGGACGAAGACATGACCGCCTTTATTGACGATCTTAGAAAAGGTTCTCCTCCAGCCGCCCCCCTTCCTCGTTCAACTGTCTTTGCTACTACACAGATGCCCCCATCAGGTGCTAAGAAATTTTCTTGAGGAATTCCAGCCGTCTGCAGAAACTTCTCGAATTTCGATAACCTTTCCTCTCATGTTTCTATAATTTGTTATAATATTTCAGGTCTAAGATCTAAAGTAGGTAACTTTGATTTTTTGAACTTTATTAAAAAATATGATGTTTTTATATTGATGGAAACATTTGTTGTAGAAGATACTTGTAATTTTTTTAAGAACTCTTTTTCAGATTTTGATATATTGGGGGGTGCCAGCTAGAAAAGAGTCGAAGTTTGGAAGAGCCAGTGGGGGTGAATTGTTAGGAATAAAACGTTCGTGTCATGCAATTTCCTTTTCTTATATTTGTAACTAGCCTGTAATCCGTTTAATTATAGATACTACGGCGATTTACGTGGTTCCTGTATATCTAAATGCACAAAGTGGGATCAGGAATTCTTGTCGCTACAGGATTTACTGTATGACAGTCAGTGTAATGATTATCGCAGTCTGATGCTTCTTGGCGATTTTAATGTACGGGTACGTGACTCACAGTACCTCCCTGAGAACTTGTTCTTCAATAATCCCAAATTCTCCCCATCAGGCACTCTAAAGATAAAGTATTCAACAGTAACGGTTCGAGGCTGCTCGAACTTTGTGAAGATTATGAACTTCTAATTTTAAACGGTCGTTTCAATGGGGATAAGGAGGGCCAGTTTACTTTTATAGGGCCCATGGGCTGTTCCGTGACCGATCTTGCCTGCATTTCTTCTAACTTTTGCAACATGTCGATAGAGAGAAGTAAGGGTAGTCTTTATTCCCAAGCCGGGAAGAAATGACTACTCCGACCCCAAGGCATTTAGACCCATTAGTCTTATGTCTTTCCTCTTGAAAACTTTGGAAAGGTTGGAGGATAGGTATATTACTGATGGCCCATTAAGGGATCATCCACTCCATCCTAACCAACATGCTTATATTGTGGGTAAGTCGACAGAGACTGCATTACATGGTCTCGTCGGAAGGATAGAATCTGCTTTGGAAATAAAAGAATATGCCCTAGGGTGTTTCTTTGATGTTGAGGGGGCATTTGACAGAGTATCGTTTGATGCTCTGGAAGATGCCTTGGTACGAAAAGGTATACATCCCGTCTTAATCAATTGGATAGGTGTCTATCTTAGGAGTAGGGTTATACAGGTTTCCCTTGGCGGGCGCACCATGATAGTACAAGTGGGGAGAGGTTGCCCTCAAGGGGGTTGTCTCTCACCTAAGTTGTGGTGCGTCGTCATGGATGACCTTTTGGTTAGGATGAATTCATCGGGATTTTATGTGCAAGCATATGCCGATGATGGTGTTATTTTATTGTTAGGGCGCTGTTTGTCCACTATTTCGGACCTAATGCAAAGCGCCCTTAACATGGTGTATTGTTGGACACAGGATAAGGGTCTTTCTATTAATCCTATTAAGACCCAGGCAATTCTATTTACTCATAGAAGGAAGATAGTAGGTTTTACACCTCCTAGGTTGTTAGGTACTTCCATACAGGTTAGCAAATCAGTGAAGTTCCTTGGAGTAGTTCTCGACAGTAAATGAACTGGTCGGAACATGTTAAGACACAACATCAAAAGGCGATAATCTCCTTTTGGCAATGTCGAAGAGTTGTAGGTAAGAACTGGGGAATCACTCCCAAGATGATGTTCTGGATTTATTGTATGGTCATTAAACCTAGATTGGTATATGCGGCTTTGGTGTGGTGGCGTCGCATTGAAACACGATCTGCTAGGCAGCTGTTGGAAGAAGTCCAACGCTTGGCTTGTCTGGCGGTGACTGGAGCGTTTCGGACGACACCGACCGCATCTATGGAGACTTTGTTAGGGATTCCACCTCTTTTTGTGGAGGTGAAAAACCAGGCAATGAAAGCCTGTTATAGAATTAAACAGGCAGGTTTTTGGCGGGTAAGCGATATGGTCATTCTACCATTTATCGTGAGATGCTTTTAAGGATTCCCATTACAGGTTTCCCTTCTGATAGGAATTTGAAGACTTTTGTCTTTGGTCATTCCTACAGGGTTAGGTTGCCTTCTAGGGAAGATTGGTTAACCCTGGGTCCGTCTGGTGTGATTCCTGAGAATTATCTCCGATGCTACACGGACGGTTCCAGGATGGATGGTAGGTCTGGGGCTGCCGTCTATTTTGAGACGGGAGATCATTTGGTAGCGCCTCTTGGTGAGTGGGCCACCGTTTTCCAGGCTGAGGTTTATGCAATTCTTTGCTGTATTTTGGATGAGAGGGTGCGTAACACTAATTTAAAGGGTGTTTGTATCTGCTCGGATAGCCAGGCTGCGTTGAAGGCGCTTAATTCATGTGTCTTCACTTCCAGATTGGTGTTGGAATGTTCTAGAAGACTGGAAGATCTTTTTTCATTAAAGGATGTGCTTCTGGTCTGGGTTCCAGGTCATATGGGAATCTTTGGGAATGAGAAGGTGGATAGGTTTGCCAAATTAGGTGCCTCTCTCCCTTTCATTGGTCCAGAGCCTGCTGTTGGTGTGTCTTCTGACACATGTTTGTCGGGCTTTCAGACGTGGATGACCTCACAGCACTCATCCTTATGGATGAGTGCAGTGGGTTGTCGGCAGTCTAAAATGCTCATTTGGGGCCCGGACGGAGCTTTGAGCAGTGGGGTCCGATGTCTTTCACGGACCTCCCTCAGGTATCTGGTTGGATTCCTCACTGGGCATTGTGGTTTAAGGAGACATCTCTATATAATGGGACTTGTGCCTGACCCTTTTTGTAGAGTTTGTGAAACTGAGGAGGAAACACCCATGCATTTGATGACGAATTGTTTGGGTTGTGAGTAGATTAGGTTTAGGACCTTCGGCCGGAATAGGATGTCGGTAGAGGATCTTAAGCTGTGTCCTTTTAAGGTTTTGGTCCGATTTGTTCGGTCTGTTGTGAAACTTAGATGGTTAAAACCTGGGCCTGGATTTTCATTCTAGTCCCAGTGGTAGGTATTCTTTAGGGGCAGCTATATGGGCCCGAGGGGGCTTTGGATAGCGTAGGGTTTACTTCCCTCCCCTTTTGGGAATAATAAATAATAACATGTCGATAGCTTCGCTGTACTTCCTGAAACCTTTTCCGATCACCTTCCTCTTTTTCTCTCTCTCTCTTCTACACAACCACGTTCCCTCACTCTGCCTCCACTCCCACAATTATTTTGGAAATATAAGAATGTGGACACTTATAAAAGAAATCTTGAAAACGAACTTACGACTTTTTCTCGGAAACTAAGATACCTTGAAACAAACTAAAAAAATACTTGCCCCCCGTAGTTTTTTGTTAGAAATCCAAATTTAATTTGCAAATTTGTTTTGGTGCTTCGAGAAGCGAGATACAGGCACAACTTCATTTTTTCAAATGGGAGGTGTGGTTTTTATTTAAGAAATAGATTCCTCTATTTTTTGTAAGAAAAATTTACTTGAACTGTGAGCGACATTTTACAAATTATAAATGAAATAATGATTCTTATAAGAAATTTCAAAATGATATTATAACGGTTTTAGGATTGAATAAGAAGAAAAGACCTATTTTATTATAAATTTTACTACTCATTAATTACAGATCTTGCTCGAACTGGCCCCCATCATTAGAGATGCATACACATGCTTCTTCCTGCCAATTGTACCTTACGACCAAAGAAATACATCTCTAATGGTGGAGGCCAGTTCGAGCAAGATCTGTAATTAATGAGGAGTAAAATTTATAATAAAATAGCACATTTCTGTCAATCCATTTGACAAAATGAAGTTGGTGCCTGTATATCTCGCTTCTGGAAGCACCAAAACAAATTTGCAAATTCAATTTGGATTTCTAACAAAAAACTACGGGGACACGTATTTTTTTAGTTTTTTTTTCTAGCTATCTCAGTTTCCGAGAAAAAGTCCGTTATCCATATACCTTGCGACACCCTGTAAATTGGACGAGAATTTTCTGTTTGCTTCATAAATATTTTAGAGTTTCTCGACCAGTCTCGAAACAGTTTTCACTTCCTTCACAAGTGATTTAACCCGGTTTAAAAAAGACATAACTATAGGGAGATAAAAATTCGTTTACGTAGATTGATGGTGCTTTTCCACTAAATCCAAGAAATTCGCGATTTAATTTTACTGCTACGAGCAAAGCTGTTTTATGTGAATGTTTTAAAAAATTCATATAAATACAGATGGTAGCGTATGGTTTTTTTTCCTCATCCCACTACGATAAATACCATCTAGCATTTCTTCATTGAGATGAAAATTTATTTCTTTGGCTATTGTTTTAACGTTTGAAATTAAATCCACATTTTTGTTTTCAAAGGGGAATGTTGTCTGTCGTAATTGGTATTTTGATAAGTAAAGTTACAATAATCTGTCACATAACAGTTCAGTAACTTTTTTCAACGAATATTATCGCTTCTCAATTTATGAAATTGTTTACCTGTGTTTTTAATATTTTTATCCAGCTTTGAAGACAATTTATTAATCACTTTTTTAATATTAGCGGTTGCAATTGAAGTGTGGTTTGATGATCAGTTTTGACACCAGCCGCATCCACCTCTTTCACTCTCCTCTGCTAAACGCATCATAAAATCCCGAATGAAGGAGCTGGTAAGAGCGAGGCAGGTGAGCCAGGCTGAGGGAAAGTCATAGGGGAGTCTCCTCGTTACCCCCCTCCCACAAGCACTGCGCCGTGCTGAAATGATCGCAGCCTTCAGGATGACGACGGGGCATGATTTTTTGCAGGTCCACTTGTTCCGCATTGGAATAGTGGACAGCCCTAATTGTACCCTGTGCGGGATTGAAGATATGGACGCCCAACACCTGCTTCGTTGTGCAGGTTTGGAAGATGTACAGAAGAATGATTTGGACGATCGCAAATACGCGAGCAGATTATATTGGTTTGCAAGGCGCCGAATGATGAAAAGTCAGTAAGGGCGCGGGTGTTATAAAAAAAAAAAATGATCAGTTTTGAGTCGTGTTTAAATCTTTTTGAATCGTGTATTAAAACACGATTAATTTTATCAAGCGTAGTGAGAATAGCAATGAGCCGGTTGCTATTCCCACCACTAACTTTATCTGAATCATTTCATATTATTATGTTTCACTGTTTGAACTATGTGCTGCACTGATCCATAAACAAATAACTAAATTGCTAATAGAATAAGCATTTTCTCCACAAGTATTTTTACTAATTTTTTCTTTAAAACAAACCAATGAACATTTAACAAATTCTATCACCTCATTCGGCAAAATTCAACAAGTTCATTGATATCTGGATAACATTAAAAAATAGTTGAAACTGAGGGATCAAGAAGAAATTGAGGGAACTCAAGAGGGTTATATAGTGCGTTTCATAACTATAAAACCACTCGAAATTTTTAATTTAAAAGAGTTCCTTGAATTGTAGAATTAATTGCACTCAAAGCAATTTAAAAAAAAAGGTAAAATAAAGAAAAAATATCCATTCTAATTGAACTTTTGCTTTTTAAAATGTTTTTCATTAATAAACTTGATTTTGTGAGTGTGTCGTAACTATAAAACCAATTGAGTAAACAATATCTGCTTGGAATCTTGTCATTTAAAAACAAACTCTAATCCTCTTATTGCGATAAATAGACACTGAACTTTAGTCTCTTTTTGTTTTCCATGCAATGATATTGAACATTAAGACATTGAACATTAGTCTCTTTGTTTTCCATGCAAGATGCCGCGAGGTAAACTACTCACAGACGAAGAAAAAGATAAAATTTTGGCTTTTGCCGAAGAAAAATTATGTCTTCGGGAAATCGCCAGGAGACTGCAAAGGTCCCATAATGTGGTGCGAAACTTTTTGGCAAACCAACAGAATTATGGAAAAAATAAAAAAGGTGGGCCTAAAAAAAACTTTCACTTCGTTGTGAACGACGAATTATTAATTATTCAAGCAATTCAGTCAAAAGCATTAGCAAAATGATTTCTGACCTTAATCTGAACGTTTCGCGCTCTACCGTGTACCGTGTTCTTAAACGAAGTAAATTTATTAAATGTCAAAAAATGCGAAAAGCGCCAAAACTTCAACCTCGCCATATTGCAGCAAGATTGGAATTCGGGCGACACAACATTTCCACTGATTGGCATTCCGTGATTTTTTCAGATGAAAAAAAATTTAATTTAGATGGTCCAGATGGCAACAGGCATTATTGGAGAGATCTTAGAAAAAACCCTGTTAAATTTTCTAAGCGAAATTTTGGCGGAGGGAGTGTAATGGTGTGGGGAGCTTTTTGTTCAACGAAAATGCTAAAGTTAGCATTTCCCTCCACCAAAATGAACAGTGCAGAATACACCACTGTTCTTGAAAACCACTTGTTGCCTTTCCTTCACCAAAATAATCACGTGCAATGGACATTCCAGCAAGACAACGCTGCTATTCACACTAGCCGAGCAACCAAAACATGGCTCACATCTCATAACATCCCTCTCCTTCAATGGCCTGCTTGTTCTCCTGATCTTAATCCCATTGAAAATGTATGGGTTATCATTGTAAGAAAGGTTTACGCCGAAAACCACCAATACGGGAATGTGGAAGATTTAAAAAATGCCATAATCAAATCATGGAACGAAATATCCGACCAAGTCAGAAAAAATTTAATTTCACGTATGGGAAGAAGGCTTTTCGAGGTTGCTGAGAAGAGGGGAGGAACCACTGACTATTAAAAATGTACAGATGTTACAACCAGTAGTTTTTTGATAATGAAATTTTTTATTTTTATTTTGGTTCTATAGTTATGGAACATGTGAATTTTTTATTTTTTTTACATTTTATTTAAAAAACAACTGTAAAAATAATAAACTGTAATATGTTAATGACACAATTACTTTTTCTTTTCAAATACCTGTTGAAACGTTCTGTGTACAGGTTGTAGGTACACTTTGGAAACTATAGAAAATTTTAAGCGAAAAATTGAAAAAAAAAAAAAATTGGTTTTATAGTTATGAAACGCACATTATACACTTTTAATTGTACCAAGCCTCAAGGCCGGCTCATAAAAAAATATTTCTTAATATTTAATTTAATCATTTCTACCATTTTGCCTTAGCGGAATCATTTTTGTGCAAGCACCTACAGGTATGTGCTGGCGGCAGATTTGCCTTCAGGCATGATCAAGGAGACGACGCCTTGATATGCCCAAGCCTGCTAGCCAGCCCCTTATTATATCTGTTCTATTAGTAAAATTAACGTTCTCTGATTTTAGTTGCAGAAAGGAAATCACTACCCTACCGTCCACCACAGCTCTATCAAACTACCATATACAAGACTACAGTTAAACAAATAGATAAATAGTAACTACTCCACATTAATAGTATCTATTACTATTAATAAATATGCTTACTGAACATATTGTTATTATAACATTGTAAAAATTCTCACAAAACAAATAAGTTCATTCATGTAAAAAAAACCATGTAACATTTATTCAATGAATTCTTTATTTATTTATTTATTTGAATCTGCTCAGTATTAAATAGTTTTTAGAATTGTTTAAAATATACAAACATTATTCATAATTATTGAAATAATTTATGTAATATTTATTCAATTAATTTATATTTATTTGAAACTTTGCTCAAAGTTCAATATAGTTTTAATATTGTTTACAATGTACAAAAAAAAAAAAATCTATTCGAACATTATTCATAATTATTGAAATAATTTATGTAATATTTATTCAATTAATTTATAATTTATTTGAAACTTTGCTCAATATTGAATAGTTTAGAATTGTTTTAAGATATATAAAAAAGACTCCTAGACAAATATCACCTACCTCCATGCTAGAACAACACCTAACTCAGGTGTATTTTTATTTTCTAATTATTTATATGAAGGGAAATAATATTTACTTTATATAGATGCAGTTTTATTGCATTTCATAATTATTAATTTCTCATGAAATTTATATAATATTCAGTAACTTTATTAATAGCAAATTGAATAAAATGAATGCAAATAAAGATATTAAATATGAAATTAATTAGGATGTATATTTCGTAGTGAACAAACAGCCCCACTGTTGTACACTGCTGAAAGGCTGCACCGTGGATTTTTGAGGACGGGAAAGTAGATTTAAGTGTTTTAATCATTGGAATAGTAACAGTAATTTATAACATCTTAAAATATTGTCCTCTAGTCTGTACATCTTTATGTACATCAGGAGGGAGGCAAAAAGTAACTCCGAACGTATGTTTAACTCCGTACAGAACGCCTGAAGCTGGAAGAGGGAAGGAGTACAAAAACATTCACCTCTTGCTTGCCCCTCAAGATGTTCAGCGTTGTGAACGTCCTGTGGGACGTTCGGTTTTAAGAGAGAACGTGCGGTAGACAAATTGGTTTAATCATTTCTCCCTCAATTTCTTTACTAAATTGTTTATTTCAATAACAAAATTGTAACATAAAATAATTTATAGTTGAAAGTAAATAACTACATTTTTTTTTGTTCTGTATTCAAATAAGAGTGAACATTTTAAATTTTGGGCGGACGTTCTCTAGACGCCTTGAACAACCACGGACAGTTCGCCCGTGATACCCAGGTAGGTTGCCTTCTCAATTTATGTTTAGGATAGAACTAGTATCTTAGTCTAACATCGTGAAGTTTAGTTGAGGGAATGTACAATTCATGTACCGGTAAGGCTGCGTTAATTATCATTCAATACAGGTCGCTCATACGCCTAAGACTTGAAGCGCCTTAATTAGGCAAGATTCAAGAGCAGAAATATTGCTGCTTGGGCTCATACTATAAGATCATCAGAACAGTATGTAAAGTTTGCGTTTTTATTAGTTTATTTCAATAACAAAATTGTAACATAAAATAATTTATAGTTGAAAGTAAATAACTACATTTTTTTTGCTCTGTATTCAAATAAGAGTGAACATTTTAAATTTTGGGCGGACGTTCTCTAGACGCCTTGAACACCCAGAAGTTCACCCGTGATACCCAGATAGGTTGGCTTCTCAATTTATGTTAGGATAAAATTAGTATCTTAGTCTAACATCTGAAGTTTTGTTGAGGGAATGTACATGATATACCGGTAAGGCTGCGTTAATTATCTATTCAATACAGGTCGCTCATACACCTAGGACTTGAAGTGCCTTAATTTGGCAAGATTCAAGTGCAGAAATATTGCTGCTTGGGCCCATATTATAAGATCATCAGAACTGTATTTAAAGTTTGCAAAGCATGGAAAACAAAAACATATATGTTTTGGATTTTGCCAATTTGGCTACAAATTTTACTTGAACAGTGTCAGCCATATTTTGTTTTATGTATACAATTTGCTTTCCCTGCTGTACACCCGCAACTTGCATACCACATATACAGGTAGTTACTGTATGGCAGCTACAAACCATCACGCCAACTCTAATTCGCCACCAATACACACTCTAAAGTCGACACTCTCTGAATGCACATACTACTTATTACCCAAGGCTCCCAAAAAGATCTTCACTAATTGCAGTGGATTTGGTTTGATAGTCAATCCCTTTAAAAAGATCAACTTACTTATGATATCACTTTCTGTTCTTACACATATTTACTGGGATTGTAAATTTTTAAGTGAATTTTACTGTAATTTTATTATTCAATACAATTTTGCTACAAAATTCTGGCCTTTAATTACAAATATTTGTAAATCTTTTATTAATTACAATACTTTGAAACAATTTGACTTTCAAAAATCACAGAATATGAGAAAAATAATTAATAAAATGGAATTAATGATAAACTATGGTTCATGAACTTCATTACTATGGTAATGAACTTCATACTTTCTTTGCGATTAGTTTTAACAGGAAGCTAAAAGTACTTTTACTTTACTGACATGTTAATAGTTTTAAAGAGAAATTTATATTAGACTGTTTTATGTTTTGAAAGTATTTTTTATAAGGAATCTAGAAGGTATATTGTTTTCTCCATTTGAGATATTTATCAGTAATTTTCTTTCACTTCTCTTTGTAAGGCTGTAATTTATGTTTGCATGTTGCGTGTTGTGTAGGTAGCGGTGTAATTGAGCGGCCGTACTGTTCCAATCTCCTAGTAGATGTGTGCCGCCAGGTCACCTCTCCCACAACTCTTGACTTTCAACTATGCCACCATTCAACCTCTTTTTTCCATTTTTGAAATAACGATTTATTGCTATCTACGGTCAACCTCTTCTTTTGTATATATAACAATGTGTAATTTGATGAAGTAAACAATTTCTTTTGTTTTTTTCCTATTGTTTGCTAAAAAATAGCGCATGATATGTTGCATGCTACTAATTATTTTCTTACTGTTGTCAAAAGAAGTATTAAAAAAAAATGAATATAAAAAAATTAGCAAATTTTCGAATTTGATTCTATCGGAATTGTATCAGCTCTATAAATATGTATGAATTGTATCAGCTCTATGGAATAGAGACGCTTGTGGCTGCCATAAAAGTGGGAAGGTTGCGCTGGTTGGGACACCTCCAGAGAATGAGTGTGAAAAGAACCCCTCGAAAGGTCTATGAAGGGCACCCAGGAGGTAGAAGACCTAGAGGTCGGCCAAGGTTACGTTTGCTGCAGGATGTGGAGGCGGATCTGATGAAGATGGACGTCAGACAGTGGAGAAGGAAAACCACAGACAGAGATGGTTGGGATAGTCTGCTAAAGTAGACCAAGGCCGTGCAAGGGCTGTAGAGCCAAAGGAAGAAGAAGAAGGAGGTTCTATCGGAAATACCACGGTAATGAGGTCTAGTGAACACAAAACATTTTTAGCGAATGGGTGTGTGTGGATGTCAAAAACGAAAAAACCGGAAGCTGAAACTCCACCATCAACCCGTTCACGAAAGATTTGGCTAAATTCTGCCAACCAGAAATGCGAGTTTCTGAATGTTTATTACTTTGATGCGATATATTTAAACAAAAAGAATATATATATGCTTTTCTTTTTACTTCGCATACAAACAACATATCCATCACCTTTATGATATAGATTATTTTAATGTCATATTTATTAAATAATTAATTGCCAACATTTTTATTAAGAAAATTCATGTTTACATAATTTTGTCAGTGCCAATCTATATCCTTCTTGTGTACCTACACAGTTCTAAATGTCCATCAATAACAAAGAAAAGAAGAGAGTGAGAGAAAAAAAAGGCATATTCTATAGGAACAACTGGAGCGTTTATCTTTTCCATTAAGGGCCACTTACAAAACTTCCATTATAACTTTATAATGAAATACATTTAAAACTGTTGCTAGAATTTAAAGTTTAAAGAAAAACCGTTGAAAAGAAACGCGAATTTTTTTAAACTATTTTTTTGGGGGGGGCCCTGATTTTCTCGTTAAAAACCATGGGTTTTTCCTTCATGCTTCCATTACCTTTGGAGATATAAATGAATATTCTCTGATGGTTATAAAAGAATTAGTAATAAACACAAAACATTTCTAAACAATTAAATTAATAAATCTAATTATACTAACCAATTATTGTTTTTCTTAGAAAGTTAGTTGTGGTGGAGCTTGACGTCATGCTGCCCTGTTAAGTGCTATTGGAGTATTAGCCCCCTACCATTGTTTATTTACCAAATACAATTGTACGTTTTTTTTTCTTGTCTAAACTATACTTTTGATTGGTTTGCTATTTAAAAATATGGTTGTGAAATTACACGACTTTTTCTTACATAGGCTATTATTCTTCACAAATTTACTTTCAACTTGGAATTAACTGGCTAGTATTAATTTATATGTAGAGATGAACAGAAAACTTGCGGTTCTCGCAGAAGAACTCTAAATTCTACTTGTTTCCAACAAAACTGATAAAACTAGATATATGTGCAGTTTAGTGGACCAAGTTCAATGAAACTCTTGGTGATTTTTATCGAGGAAATCACAGTAAACTGAAGAAAAAAAAAAACTATTCAGTAAAATAACCGGTTGACTGATTTTTTACTAAAACCTTATTATCAGGTCCCTTGGTAATAACACCCATACTCTTACACGGCAGAGACACGTAAATCAATTTCTAAAACCTACTCACTTTTTCGTCAGGGTCAGGAAACTAAGAACGTGTGCATTTCCATCGCATACTCTATACGGAACATTTGACTCCTCTCTTGTCCAACAGTAAGTGAAAATAAAAATAAAAAAGTGCAAGAAAAATCAATTGATTTAAAAATTATCGCATAATAAACAAACTTCTTTTTAAAAAAAAATATGTATCATCATTTTAAATACATACAATATTTTTAAGCGAACCCTTCTTATAATTTTATATAAATAAGAATGTGAGATAAGGTTACAAATGTGTTATAGATTTAAAAAATAACGCAAAAACTGAATGATCAATGATATAAAAAAATTCTCTTATTGAAACTGAAATTTCCCTACTTCACTCAGTAGTGCCAACCTGAAAATATTCACTTTCCCACTATTATTTAATAATTCTTCACGCCATTGAAATCATCTCTATTTCTTTTCAAGTTTTTTTTTTGCATTAATGGGCATAATTTCTTTTATTTTATACAATTTTCTATTAAATAATTTTTTTTGTATATTAATTTACACTTATAATTATATGATTTTTTTACAAAGGATTATATTATTTGAATTAAATTATACGAATTAAAATTACAAAGGATTAATACAAAAAAATGACAGAATATGTTACAGAAAAAAAAATGAATAGCGTGAACGGCGACAACATAAGAATTATGAATTCTTTTAACAAAATAAGAATAATGAATACGGGTATTGTTTACCTTAGTAATCACATACACACACATATATATATATATAATGTATGTTGTAAGAGAATGTACAACAATAAATAAATAAATAAATAAATAAATTAAATAAATAAATATTTACATAAGAAAGTAATGCCTCTATAAACACATTAAAATTATATTTACAAAATATATTAACGTCCGCATGCAGTTCAGCAAGCGCTATCTTTAAGTTATATGTTTGTCTGTCAGTTATCTTACTTTGGTAAATTACAATAATTCTGTCTTTACATAAATATTATTAAGTTTGTACGTTGAAGAGAGACCCTTCTTGTCTATAATCTCCTCCAACACTTCAACATTGTTCAATTCTCCTCACCGGTTATTGTCATTTTTTTGTCAGATTTTCGTTTTTATTAGTTACTAATTGTATAAAAAAAAAAATATGAAGGAAGTAATTTTTGAGCAGAGTTTTGTTTGCTGTTTGTGAAACGAGTGCTATAAACAAAGTAAAATATTCTTTTATACAGTATTCTAGTCGGGCATAGCTGAGGGTAAATAACCTATAGCGGAGATTTACCTTTAGGAAAGTTGTGCTCTGTAGGCCAGCTGGTGAGAATATGTAGGGGTATGGTCAGCCAGTGTGGGCGCCACATCCAGTGCTCGTCCCCAGCCACTGCTGTATGAATCATGTCCATGACCCTCCGAGTGGCTGTGACTGTGATGTGGATGAGCTACCACTTCATAAGTTACATGTTTCTGTTGGGAGAATAATTTCTTCAAACCAATAATAGCAGCCAATAGGAATGCCAATTTCGAGACGAGCAACGCTTTGCCGACCAGTAATGCGAGTGCTTTGAACGCCAGCACGCCAATCATACCTATTTTCATGGCACCCGCTAATATTAATGGGCCTATATTCTTTGATTTTCCACGACCTAAAAGAGAACATAAAATACATAAAAAAATTATGTTTATTACCTTAAAGTTGATTTTGTAAATAAATATGTATACCAATTAAAAAGAATTTAATGGATTTAATTCTGCAAAACTCTAACAATTCTCAAAAACTAGTTTTAGATTATTGTATGTTGATTCAACCATTTTTTTTTTTTTTTTTTTATCAGTCATCATGGTTGGGTTCGCAGCGCTGAAAAGCATCAGAGATTTTTTTCTATGATATTCAGCTTCATTCTGTGGTCATCGACCGGTTGCGGCTGTTCATCCGTCTTCAAGATATCTTGATAAACAATATGATAATCACAGATTTGTTAAGTGCCCGAAACTGATCAATAACCACACAATGGAGCAGTTAAATAACGTACGAAATAAATGCAACTTTTGAATAACGTTATTTTGCGGATTTGAATTTTCCTTTATAATGGGAATAAGGCTGTGGAGAACTATTGCATGGTACTGCAAATTTTGTCTCACAGAAATTCCATGAAAATAATTCAACAAAGAGCAGAATTAAAAGGAAATATTGTGAAACTAACCAGTTTCCTTAGGTGATTCTCTCAATGAAAGATCGACGCTGAGCTGGCCGTCTTTATCCGGTTGCGTGCTGAGTACAACTTCAGTGCCGGAACTAACTTTCCATCTTAGTGCCCTAGAGCGTACGAAATCCCACATCTTAGATGCAATCAAATTGCCAACAGCTTCTTCATCAGTGATCGCTTCACGGCCAGTTAGATCTAACGTTGACAGTTTGTCTTCAACAATCACTGAAGTCTGGGTGATCTCTAAACTATCACTAACAGGTATATCGGCCTTTTTCAGTAATCGATTTACATAAGTAACAAGTTTTAACATTAAACAGGCGGAAGTTTCACGTTTAGTGCAACGCGTGTTTAGTTTATCCAGAAGAGCAGTCTCATCATGAGTGGTCAGCAGATTTTCCTGGTCCTGAGCACCTGCTCTTGACATAGCCAACAAAAAAACACTCAACACAAACGCCAACTGCATCCTTTCCCACTTTCTAGTTTATTTTCTAGTTTTTACTATAACGCTTTGCCGTAAACACCAGGCAGCCAATGTGATAAGAACTCCGCACTTAAACTTTTAAATATTATTAGGCAACCAAACGATAAACTTGGTATCCCGGAGGAAGATGTAGTGGCTTGATGTAAGGAGAGATAGTGATGTAGAGAACTGTGGAGAGTGTACTTATATCCTCTGCTCCAGCAGAGTGACCTACCTTCTCCCTTCTTACTTCCAGTTCCGATGTGCGCCTTCCAGCTGAACTGTATTTACATCTTCCACACTATCTCTGTCTAACACTAACGCTTTCGTTTTTCTTCTATCTGCAAACATCTCTCCTAGATACATCTACACATGTATATATATATATATGTATATGTATATATATAAATTATATGTATGTATATATATATATAAATTTAGTTTTTTTCATATAGCTGGCATAAATACATTTAAATGGTTATATTTACACGGTACTGATTTTTACTGTTCACTAATCAAACGGATTTCCCTCTCTAATGTGTTTGATATAATTTATTTCTTTACAAAAATAATCATATGTAGAAACTTGGCCCACAAAAATGTAGGCTCATTAATTTTGCAAATTAAGTTTTATATTGTTTCTTTTAAACAGCTATTATTTGTTCACAACAGCTGTGGGTTTAGACACATGTATGATATATTGCTGCTAAGCGATTTTCGAGTCCATCTGGTTCCCGTTATTCTTAGTTTTAACAGACTCTTTATTACTAGAGACTGTTTCAGCTCATTACTATCTAAAGCAGTTTTCGCTTCGCATAGCTAACAGAATGAGCACACAATGGTCCTCCCTTATGCACCACCTTCTCCTTACTAACACAGTACCAACTCCTTACTCTAACATGCTTCTTACTAACAGCCATTTTGACTCCTCTTAAGGGATTCTGATGTTTAAAATATCTATATAACACCTCACAATACGCTACTTTACAGATAACAATATTACTGTTTGCAGAAAAGTAAATATGGGTTGCCTGCAAGGTTCATGTTCGGCTCCCAATACGATGGCTCCCATGTCATCAATACCTTTATCAATACGATTCCTTATTGACAATTGAATTTCTCACGGGTACAAAACGGATGACATTTACTGATGATCTGGTTATCTTAGTCAAAGCAATAATTGTAATGAAGCTGTTGGAAACTATTGCATAAGATTGGCAGAAGAGAGATCAGCGAAATAAAGTCACATTTTATACTGTTAAACCTTTAACTTAAAACGAAAAGAAAGGATATGTAGTTTTACTCAAGAAAGATATGTAATTTTACTCAAGAATGTATGCGTAGTTTTACTCAAGAAAGAATACGTAGATTTACTCAAGAAAGGGTTTGTAGTTTTACTCAAGAAAGGATACTTTTACTCAATTTTGTCTCAGAGACAATATTCTTGAACTGTGACAAACTAATGATAAAAGAAATTAAGTATCTAGGAGTGATAATTAATAGTAAGATGAACTGGCTAAAACATTAGGATACGTAAATAAAAAAGATTTACAATTAATAAATAAAGTGTTCTTCTCAGCCAAAATTACTGGATACAGGCATTGATGCCCTTCTTACCATCTACAAAGGAGCGATTATACCATTCGTCAGCTAGCTATACCGGCCTGTTATTCTGGTATTGTTAAATACCAGTTGTTAAAATTATTCTGATGTTGTTAAATAGTCTAAGCTTTACTAATATTCCAAGCTTGATTCTCTTGAGTATAATTAAGGTTTTAAAATCATATTTTATGAAGCTGCATATGTGATTGCTAACCACCTCCCGCCTATTAGGTTAACTTTAAAAAAGAAGGTATGTTCTACAGAAATGAAAAGGATCTCATGCTGGATTCAGAGCTGCAGTTCACTATTAAAGAAGGTGATTTCCAGTCAGAAAACAGTCCTTTTACACTGATGGTAGCAAATGTTGTGACGCAGACGGATGTGTTTTTATTGTGTACAAGGATTAGCTGAAAATCGATTTCGCCTCAATAAACGCTATTCTAATAATCAAGCTGAGCCTTGGTTAAGGCACGGAATGGATCAAGAGTGGAACGAACGTTGTGAAAGTGACAAAGAATTAAAGTTATTCCCATCACTTTATAAGCAGTTCAGAATTGAGCTCCTGGATTATTGTTTGAAATAGTTTGATAATGGTCTAGGCCGTCATGGCTTTGTCTAGTCCACTCGCCTTTGATGCAAGAATTCAGGGTTCGATTCCCGTCAGGTCAAAGACTGTATTGACGCAGCTTCGTCAGAAAAACTAGGGACTGACCGAATTCATTGGAAGTTTTCACCACTACTTTATTTTTGCTAACTTAGTATTCTGCACTTAGTTAAAGAGCTATCTTTTCACTTGTTCACTTTATAGGGAAATATTAAGGCGAAGGAGTAGGAAAGGCCTCTTAGGACCTCTACCTGTCGACGCAACATTTTTTTGGCGCCCAAAGAGGCTATTACAGCAGCACCAACAAAGTCGTATACTGTTTCCTACGCTGAGGCCGCGGGAGCAACCTCTCTCTCCTCAGCCAACATACTAGCCAGCATCTCCTTCGAAACTTTCTGACATTCTTGACTTTTTTTATCACTTCTTAAACCACATCTATACATTCAGACATGATTTCTAAAACTAAAATAATGTGCTGGAACCCAAGATCCATCGGTAATAAAATTTTAGAATTTTCACATTATGTTAGTAAATATAAAATAGATATACACTTAATTGCATTTAATGAAGCTTTGTTAAAAAGTAAGCATGGATAGCTCAAATCTCATAGTTATGATTATCAGAAGATTTTCCTTGTTAGCCGTTAGTTGTAATATGAAAACAATAATTAGTTGGCTTCTCGACCAATTGATGGTAAAAAAAACAAAACAAAAAAGTAAATTTTGTAATTTTTTTTTATTATGACAGTTCGACGTTTCGACAAACTTTGTTTGTCTTCTTCAGGAACAATACAAAACAAAATTAAAGAAAAACAAAATTATAACATGAAACACAAACAAAAAACCAAATACATAGGTGAGATTACAATAGTAATGCTAAGTCTGTAATTCTCCCTACAGCCCCCAACACAAGGCTCATACTTTAGCTAATTTTTTTGAAAAGGTACACACTATGAACTCTGACCTAGGAATCCCTTCTTTCACCCGCAAAATACTTTCAGTAAGTAAAAAGTTTTTCATTTTTAACTTAAAGCATGACGACTGTATCCTGGCATCACCTAAGGAATTAAGGAAACAAATAAGGGATTTAAAAAATAACAAATTCCCCGGTATAGATGGAATCAATACAAAAATTTAAAAAACATTTTAAGAAAGTGTCTAATCCATCTCACTAAAATAATTAATCATATAATGATGTGGCTATTTTCCTGATATATGGAAAATCGCCAAAATAATTGTTATTCTTAAACCCGGTAAGGATCCATCCCTACTCAGTAGTTACCGACCGATCTCTCTACTTCCTTGTCTTAGTAAACTGACTGAGAAAATTATCCTAAAGCGGCTCCATCTCATTCATTGACTGCAACAGTTTACTGTCATCTTGTCAATTTGGTTTCCGGCCTAAACACTCGACTACTGCACAGTTAGCTAGAGTCAGTTGACTTGATTCAGCACAATTTCAATTTGAACAAACACACAGGAATGGCTTTGATAGATGAAGAGAAGGCCTTCGATTGTGTTTGGCACTATGGCCTTATCTACAAATTAATCCAATACAACTTGCCCAGATATTTAATTTATTTTGTCAAAAGCTATTTAACTAATAGAAAATTCCGTGTCGCTCTCGGTAGTTCTTTTTCAGGTGAAAGGTCAATTGCAACTGGTGTTCCCCAAGGCTCGGTCCTAGGCCAACACTGTTCAATATTTTTATCAATGACCTAGCTAAATTAAAGTTAAAATCAAACTGCTGTCTATTCGCTGACGATACTGCCTACACTATAACCTCTTTCCGAGTTGACACAATAGCCAACCATTTGTCCAAAAAAGCTTTGATTACTTTAAAAAATGGAGTATTAGGCCAAATAATACTAAGAATGAAGCAATTTTATTTACACGCAAGAGGCCATATCTGACTCATTTTGTCCAAGTTAATGGAAATACCCTTCCTTGGGCCAAAGAAGTTAAATACCTCGGGCTAGTGTTAGACTCAAAGCTGCCGTTCACAAAACATGTTAATACAGTATGTGACAAATCTGTAGGCCGTATGTGCAGCCTATTTCCACTCTTAAGCAGAAATTCTAACTTGAATTTTCTGAACAAAATATTAATATATTATCTGTACATGATGCAATTTTATTATACGCGGCTCCTGTCTGGTCAAACACTTGTTCTACTAATTATGGAAAATTACAAAGAATCCAAAACAATGTCTCAGATTGGTTGGATCTTTTCCCTGATGGACACCTATCGATTATATGCATGCTGCACTTGATGTTGCCAGCGTATCAACTTTTATTTATAATCTTACACAAAAATTCATCACCTCTTGTGAAAACAGTGCCTATGCTAATATAGCAAACTTTATTAACTACAATCTAAGTTCTTTGAATTATCAAAAATATAAGCATAAGAGGTTAAGCATATTCTGCTTCAATTTATTGTGTAGATAAGGTTTTTTTAGTTTATTTTTTCCTTATATAATCTATTAATGTTTATTTTAATTTGTGTAAATATGAAAGCTTGTAGATTGTGTATATAGGCACAGGAGCCTGAAACTTCTTTCTTTCAGTTGTATTATTTTTATGATTTTACTTGTAAATAAACTTATTCTATTCTATACATTCAGACATTTTTACTTTAAATACTCTTTCCTCTGAACATATTCCAGTTCTTCTACTGCTCGACACACATCCTATTCATACTTCTCGTAAACCTACCCTCCTGACTCCTGGTATAACCAATTGGGAACTGTTCCAAAAGCTCTTGAAGACAATCTAGATTTGACAGTGCCTACATAAACAAGAGTAAAATTGACGACGCAGTTCATGACTTGACTAATGCTATGCAGACTCCTCTAGGGATTCAACAGTAAGACTATCAGACAAACCTTCTAATGAGACAAACCTTCCTTTTCATATTAGGACGTTAATACAAATGAGCCAGATCATCTGGCACCAAACCAGATATCCTTCAGATAAGACAACATATAACAGACTCTCAAGACAACTAAAAAACGCTTCTCTTCAACAACAAGACGAATTCTTTCTTTTCGAGAAACACCTTCCCCGTTATGTCAGAACGACATGAGATGGTCTAAATCTGAAGACGAAAAGGCGAACTTGTTCGCTGAACATTACACCACCGTTTATAACCCCACGCTGACGACTCTGATACAGATTTTTCTAATCAAGTACTAAACGAGCTTCTTTTTCCTCTGCAGCTCTCTCACCTCCTCTTAACGCATTTACTCCATCTGACCTTTCCTATATTATTAAACATCATCCTCCGAGAAAAGCTCTCAGTTATGATTTAATTACCACAAAAGTCTTGTCATATCTCCCCAAAAAAGCAATAGTATATCTTACTTCAATTTACTACTCAGCTCTCCGAACAAACGTACTGCTCTATCCAATGGAAATTCTCCATAATTAAAAAGATACCAAAGCCTAACAAACCTCATCATTTTCCACCTTACTACCCCTCTTTAAGCCTTGTACCATTATTGAGAAAAATATTGGGATAACTTCTCCTCAAACGTTTTTATTCTAGCCTTACTGTTTCAAACTTTTTGCCTCACCACCAGTTCGGATTGCGCAACCTCCATCCGCTTTCAACAATATCATCGTCTAGTACATCTTACTGTCTCCTCCTTTGAGCGGAAGCACTATTGGGTGCCTTTCTCGATGTTGCGCAAGCGTTTGATTGGGTTTGGCAGCCGGGTTTGTTGTGCAAGTTGAAACAAATGTTTCCTTATCCGTACTCTCATTCTCAAGTCAGACCCTTTTAACAGATACTTCTGTGTTAATGAAGGCGTACTACGTGTCCTTCAGTATATCTAAATCAGATTGCACTTCTTTGCGCCGACACAGTACGACATCTTGGACTTTACATGAGTCATGGAATCCGCACACTAAAGAAACGTTACTATGCTACAGCAACTACTTGACAGACTCCAAAAAGTAAGATCTTAGTTTTCTAAAACTTACACTTCCCTTTAAATAAGATCTGCATCACCTTTCCAAGCGCCATCATTATAGACGAACCGCCTCATTCACCACATGTACGCTTTACATTCCTGACCTAGAAATATTTGGTTTCCCTGCTGAAAGTACTGTCTGCTTCAAATTTCTTGTATGCACAGCAGTATACCATAATTACCATAATTACCATAATTACCATAATACTTGTTGCATACTACTGCCGAATACTTGTCAGATATACCTACAACATTAAGATAATAGTTAAGGGATAGTTGGTTTTTTTATAATGTAGAATCCACCGATTTTATTGTATACTTAACTTTCTGGCCTAAGTGGCAAAAATGTTAAAATATTTTTAGCAAATGTTACGAATGTGAGTAAGAGTATGAGGTGTGTGTGAGAGTGTGGCAACACTGGGTTACAAGACTGAAATGGTTTAAATCCAATATTTGTAAAAATTGAAGAACATTTATCTATAATCCATTTGCTGCTTACTGCCATAGTCTTACTGAATAATTAATGTACACGTGAAGAATGCTATTTACAAAGTAAACAGAATTCAGTGATTTGGTTGTTTCTTGAAAATACTTCAGGCAATAGAAACTGAACCAATCACAAACCAATCTAAAATTACTTGCCGGGTTATACCACAAAAATGATGTAAACATGAAGGTTCGTGAATACAAACTGCATTGAATAATACAACTGTATTGTTGAACTGGGGGTTGGCCAGTAAACTTACGCCACCGCGACCCCCGAAGGGAGGCAAAATAGGATTTTCCATTTTTTTATTCAAATGCTGCAGACAGATTGGAGACGAAATTTATGGTCTATTCCCTAGATTATAGAAAACTCTACAAGTTGAAATTATAATCCTTAAAAATTCTGGAATATACTTGGAAGAATGTGTATACTACTATGTATGTACTAATACTCTTTAGGCGCGGATTTTTTAAAGACATTCGGTCTAATAGGCGATATTAGAAAACTTTACCTAACAAATGGATCAACGAGGTTATCTACAAAAGGTACAATTGCTGGCCCGCCGGCAATAGGATCTATTTGTCCGGCTCCACCCAACTGCAAATACAGCGACATATATTGCTTCGGTACTCCCCAACCTCTTTAACGCAAAGCTAAACGTCAGATAGATGAACCACCAATTACTCACGCCATCGAAACCGTTGGACCTCCGTTTTTGCAAAACCACAACACCTGATAATTTAAAGGCTGCGCGCACAGAATTCCAACTCGTTTGCAATTAGGAATCTTGCCGATCATCAAGCAGTTCTTGGGCTTCGCCGCTTTATAAGGTCAAAAAGAAAGACGGCAATTGGCGACCGTGTGGAAATTGGCTCGGTTAGGTACCTGATCGTTAACCTATCCCACATCTTTCAGTTTTTCAACGAACTGTATGGCGCATGTTGTTTTCGAAGGTGGATCTCGTTAAGGAATACTACAACCTCCCTGTATCGAAGGATGGCGTTCCCAAAACGGCCACTGACACCCTGTCGGACTTTTCGAATTTTTGCATTTGCCCTTTGGCCTTCGTAACGCTGCTCAAACCTTTCAGCGGTTTATGCACACAGTTTAAAAAACCTGTCCGCCACCTTTTGCTATATAGACGATTCTAATGGTAGCGTCAAAAGATGAAAAATTTCACAGGACACACCTTCACGACCTTATACAAGTGTTGAATGAATTGGGACTTGAAACAAATATTTCCAAGTCAGTTTTCGGAGCTAAGAAAATAGATTTTCTGGGTATACTGTAACGGCGGAAGGAATTTGCCCGATTCGAGCGAGTAGTTGCAGTGAAGAATTGTCCTCTGCCCAAGGCGGTACTGAACTTCGACGCTTCCTGCGAATAGTAAATTTTTGTAGTCGTTGTTAACCAAAACCGTAGAAGTACAAAATTTGTTATTTGGGTTGATCCCAGGCACGTTAAAAGGGATAACAGCCGTGAAATTATGTAAACAGAAGAGACGAGAAAAGCCTTTCACGCATTAAAATCAGCTCTAGAGAATAGACTTCTCGCACATCCACACCCGAATTAGCAACTATTTCTGCTTTATGCTGCGTTACACCAAAAACAAGGGACATACTGTACCCTTAGGTTTTTTCCAAATCACTCAGTCTAACACAACAGAAATACTCGACTGAAGAGTAAAGTATTTTCAGCAATGCAAGAAGGATGGGAATTTACCATCTTTACGGACCAAAAGCATTAGTAAATGCGTTTCTTCAGCACCCTGACAGAGCGTCGCCTCGACAGATGCTGCATCTCGATTTCTTGGCTTATTTCACAACAGACAACAGATATGTCCAAGAAGTGAAAATACAGCAGCAGGTGCGCTCTCACGCATCGCAGCCATAGCGTTTTTTCGATACCGAATTCTTCAAAGAAGTTGTAGCAGCTAAAGAATCAGATCTTAAAGAAGAATCAGAACTTAAACAACTTGCCACCAGCAATACTAACTCACTGGACCCTTGTTTTGCACGACACTACAAATCTGGTGTGACAAATCAACAGGTAGTGACACCAACCTGATCTGCCCGCTGTTTTTCGAAAAGAAGTGTTCCAACGCCTCCACGAGCAAACTCATCCAAGCATCAGATCAACTGTAAAGCTAGTCACTTCAAAATTCGTGTGGTCATCGATGCAAGCCGATGTTCGCGTGTGGACAAAAGGTTGCCCAGCCTGTCAGCGCACCAAAATAATACGGCACAACTGTACTCCAGTACAGTACTGTACTCCTGTACTTTCCAGTAGCAGATTCCTAGCCCCTATTCTGTAGCCCGAATCTGTTCCTAGCCCCCAGTGACAGATTCGTGCACATTCATATTGATCTCGTAGGACCTCTCACGCCATCCTTAGGTAATCGCTACCTGCTTACTATCGCGGACAGATTCACAAGGTGGTTAGAAAATTCCGTTACATGACATATACGCAGCAACTATTGCGGAGGCACTTTACCACGAATGGATCTCACATTTGGAAGTCCTTCCGCAATTACTACAGATCAGGGGAGGCCATTCGAAGCCGGGCTTTTTTCTGAACTTGCCCGCTTTTTTGGTTTCCGACGGCAGAAGGCAGCACCCTACCATCCTCAGTCCAATGGTATGGTCGATCGTTTTCATCGCACTTTAAAGATTGCATGAAGAGCGCCACTAGAACATGTATCGCATTGGTGGCCAGGCGCTACCAGCTACGCTTTTGGGGCTGTGTACTGTGGTTCGAGATGATTTGGGAGCGGCGCCATGTGACCTAGTGTACGACAAACTCTTCGGCTTCCGGGAGATTTTTTTCCTGAGACCACGGTTATTCCACAATCTGACCTCATCATTAAGCTCCGTAACTGCTTCAAGGACATGCGACAGTCCCTCCTCGTCTAGCCAACAATCGCAGGTGCTTCGTGGATAGGGGTTTGTCCTCATTACACATGTTTTTCTATGTGCACCACTTTATGAAGGCCCGTATCAGATCATTAAGAAATCTGACAAAAAATTCACATTAGATGTTCTGGGCAAGCCCATAACGGTTTCAGTAGACAGGTTAAAGGCTTGTCATAGCCTCCCTGATGATTTCCCGCTAGTAGCTGATATCGCAAACCAAGACAACCTACCAGCAACATCACCAACACCCTCAACTTCATCTCCCACTGCGACACCACTTCATCTTCATCACATCTCCCACTGCGCAGAGTTCACTTACTTCCCTTCCAAGTATCTAACTTGAAATGGTGAGAGTACTGCAGCAGTGGCAACACCGGGTTACAAGACACAAGGTTACAGTTATATCGGTAAGTGGTGATAGATGTTATTTTGTTACAAGTGTATGAGAAAAAGAGAAAACAAAATGTCGCAGGAAGCTTAAAATGTAATGTTCTTTACCTGTACAATATTAAAATGTAATGTTCTACCACCTGCACAATATTAATGTTCATTAAATGTGTTTTAAAACTTCCAGTTTGAAGCGGAAATGCGTTTTACAGAATCACTGTTGTCTTTGAAGATGTTTCAGTAAGAAAGCGTAATCGGTTGCCAAAATAAGTAATGAAACTGTGGCTCAAGATTTTCTGCATTTTTTTTGTTTCGGCTAAATACGAGGCATGTCCAGTAAGTGTACTATTTTTGTAGGTTACAAAAATTTTTATTTGAACAAAAAAATTACCTGGTTACAGTAGTACATACGTAAGATATTTTTCGACATAGTCACCATTCCTCTCAATGTGGGTATTAATTTTTTGATGCCTTCCTCGAAGTAGTTTCCCGCCAAGCCCTTCGTCCACTTCTCCACCTCCCCCCTCACTTCCTCGTCGGTTGAAAACCTTTTTCTACCCATGTGCAGCTTCAGGGAGGTATAGAGATAGTAATCTGAAGGTGCTAGGTCAGGGGAATGCGCGGGATGGTTCAGGACATCCCATTTAAACGAGGCAAGCAGTTCCTTCGAGGCGTTGGCCTGTGTGGTCTGGCATTGTCGTGCAGCAGGCAGACTCCCTTTGTCAGCATGCCTCTCCTTTTGTTCTGAATCGCCCTCCGCAATTTTTTTAGGGTCTCACAGTATCTTGCAGAGTTGATGGTCTCCCCTTGAGGCATATATTCAATTAAAATTATGCCTTGACAGTCCCAAAACACGGATGCCATGATTTTCTTGGCTGAATTGTGGTTTTGAACTTTTTGGCGGAGGGTGAAGAGGTGTGACGCCACTGTTGAGACGGCCTTTTGATTTCAGATGTGTGTGTAGTGTGCAACTCAAGTTTCATCTCCAGTAATGATGGAGCGGAGAAATTCATCTCCATGGAGTTTGTAGCGTCTCAAAAACTCTTGCCCGGCCTCCACTCGATTCAACTTGTGTTGGTCTGTCAGCTGTTTTGGGACCCACCTCGCGGACAGTTTCCGATATCCGAGGGTGATGATTTCGTGTAGCAGAGATCTGGACATTTGCGGAAACATCGCAGAAAGTTCATCCACAGTCAATCTGCGATCGTGACGGAGCGCATTTTCGATTTTTTCCACAATTTCGTCCGTCACAATTGAAGATCTTCCGCTCCTCTGATCATCATGCACAGACGTACGATCGTTTTTAAACTCGCGACACCACTTGAACACACTCGTATGATTCATAGCTTTATCACCATATGCAGTTTTTACCTCATTATAAACCTCAACCGGAGTTTTTCCCTTCGTATCTGCATCATTCAATTTATTTTGTTTTTTATTCACGGTAAATAAGATTTGACAGTCTTTTTTGTGCTTATTGTGAACTAGTTCGCCTAATTATATACAGTATGGGTATTATTTAATTATAGAGTTTCCTATAACAATAGTTTGATAGCTGTAACGGCAGTTCAGATGAAAACGAGGTGGATTATTTTTCACTAGTTCTTTGGAAACTTGGTATTGTTACGGTAGGGTGTGTGTGTGTGTGTGTGTGTGTGTGTGTGTGTGTGCGTGTGTATGTGCGAGAGAGAGAGTGTGTGAGGGGAGAAAAGAAATGAAATAGGTAACCTGGTTGGTTGAGTAGTAAGTAATGTACTTGGTGAGAGATATGGCGGTGAAAGTTAGAGTGGGCGACATCAACAAAGCTGTAGAAGTGACCCACCAAACATACCTACATATATTCATACACTCTACCTCTCTCACTCACATCTCTAGCCAATATACTGGTGTGTGTGTGTGTGTGTGTGTGTGTGTGTGTCTCTATCTCTCTCATTCACATCTCTAGCCAATATACATCTCCATACATGCCTGAATTGAACATCCTGAGGACTTTTAGAAAGGGAAACCTACTCTAGGCCCCCCTATATTCGTTTTACTCATTTATAGTTTTCTCTTTGTAACACTCAATTGATAATTACACTTTTTGATTTTCTTGTTTTAATTGATGTCTCTTTTATTGTCGCCACAAACTAACACTGATACTATTTTAAAAATAAAGTGAATTCACTTGTTTTTACTGCTGGATGCGCAATAGATAAACTACTTTCTCTTATCTCATTTCTATTAATAATGTTTATTTATATATATATATGCAAATAATCTATCTTAAACTCTATATTCGGTATGAACTTGAAAATCAAAAAGGACGGATTGCAGTTAGTTGGAGCCTTTACTGGAGTGCATCCAACACTTAAGAACTGGAAACTATGGGCTCACAAGCAAGGACTATAGCCGAGAAAAGTTTCAGACCTACCGCGTATTATTATTTCAAACCAAATTGATAAGCGAATTGTGTATTATATTATATTTCCTGATTGAAATTGATGTTAGGGAAATGTAATATATATTTACTTATTTTTTGTGTGTGCGATATATTGTGGGTAGCGCTGCCTTATGGTCTATAGCAGTGGTCTCAAACACAAATTCCATGCGGGCCAAATACACCATTGCCGTATAAACATCTCGTTTATAACTTTACTTTTAAAATGTAATTGCCTCGAATATGGTTTATTTATTTATTTATTTATTTACATTAACGGGCAGCATAACCCTTTTATAAATGATTATACAAACAGCACTTATATATATAACATAAATAATTGCTTACACGAAATACAACTAAACAACCATAATACATCTATTATAAACTACAAATAAGCAAAAACTTGCAAAAAAATACTTTAAGAATATTACACAGGTAACAAATGGTAGAAACACTGAATCGAAACAAAACAAAATAAAATAAAATCCAATTATACCTCTAATCATTTTAGCTGATGTATTGAATAAGTCAATGTTAAAGAGATTAGCATGTCTTAAAATTCTTAAAAGTGGTGAATGATATAAATAATTAGTTTGGGCAAAGTTTATTGAAAATAGATTATTGTGTCTGTGGTCTGAATAGAAGGTATGTTGAAATAAATTTCATTTACAAGATATGGACAGTCTATAAAGTTATTTAGAAGTTTGTACAAAAATAATATATCATTAATTATACGTCTGTTTTCTAATGAAGAAATTAAAAACCTACCATAAATTTCATTGTAAGGAATGTTATTGTAGTCATAGCCTAAACGTACACCAATCGTCCTTATTAATTAATCTTTTCTGAATGTTTATATTAGAGCTCTAAATTAGAGCTTTAAATTAAGGACGATTGGTGTACGGTTGAATAGAAAATGTATTTCAATATAAATTAAATGTATTTGCTACAATATTTTTACTCTATACTTACTTTTTATTTCTCAAACTTATACTTTTCTCTATCAATATAAATAATAGTTAGGTTTGGCTGTTGTTAATAAAACAAGCAAAATGTTTGGTGGCTGGGACCAAAGAAAAAATATATTTTAACTTTAAAAGTTTTTTCTATCGACGTTTCAGATACCTTTGTTGTCCTTCCTCAGGATATACATTGAAAAAAAAAAAAAAAAACAAAGAAAGAAACACAGAAAAATTGCAAATATGTAGTGAGAAACATCAGAGAATTAAACAACAGAACATTATAGAATAGAAGAATAAAACGATATATTACTACTGCACAAATGTAAAAAAATAAAAAAAAAAATAAAAATGTACATCCTGAGGAAGGACAAAACTGGTGTCCGAAAACGTCTTTGGTACAGCCAACATTTTGCTTGTTTTATATTTCCCTCCTTCTCTGTTTGGCTAACATTATGAAACTCTTTCTTTCTGTTGAATTTGCTCTTCTATTTTCTTTAGATGCCTAATCACTTACTAAATATTTATCAAACATACATAAACAATAATAATAATAATAATAATAAAATTAAAACCTCTAATTTTTTGTTTATTTTAGGATTATTATATTTTTAAACTATCTTCCAATGTTAAAGAATCTTTGGAGAAATTAGATTTGTTGTTTGTTAAATTACTTAATGAATATGAGAACTGCCCGATAGTAGTGGTGGGTGATATTAACTATAGGGTGGGTGACGGTAATGTAGGTCCGGAAGAGCTGTTTGAAATCTGTTCACTTTATCATATACACCAGTCTTTAGACTCAATAAAAAGGTCAAAGGGGTAGAGAATTTTTTTTATTTTTGGAACATAATTCACTGATTTTAATTAATGGTAGGTCATATAGTGGACATGCTGGGAAACTTCTCGTTTATTAGCCATCTAGGAAATAGTACACCAGATCTAATCTTTTGTAATATTGAAGGGCTAAATTTTGTTGAGAACTTAAACAAACTTGAACAAAATATAATTTTTTCTGAACACTTTCCTCTTATTTTAAGTTGTAATTTATCTTTGTTGAATAGTAAATCCGTGTTAAAATGTACACTCGCAGAAGCAACTAGCCTAAAGTGGGACTGTCTTAAAAGTGCATAGTTCAAGTTGAATATGCAAACAGTTTCTTCCATATCTGTTGTGTTTGGTGGTTTGTCTGTGGATGATTTATTTATAAACATTCAACAAACAATTTACAATATTGCTTCTGAGCTAGGTATATTACGTACACTTAACAGTAAAAATAGTACCAAATTTAATTGCAAGCGTTGTTTTGACAATGCGTTGTAAAGACAAAAAAAAAGAAATTAAAAATCTGTTAGTTCAATTTAAAAACAGCAATTATAACTTAAGTTTAAAAAAAAAAAAAAATCTGGTGTGAAACACTCACACAACTTTCTCTTTCTCCACTTCTCAAAATGATAATTGACAAATTTTATAGTTTGTGTACCACAATTTAATGAAATTCGTCGAAAACTGAAAAAACTGTTCAGTAAAAGCGCACTTCCGGTTTACTAATTTTCTTGAAACTCGGAATTTCAGCCATCTATTTATTTCTAACTAATTATGTTTGGATGATAGAATTGTATAATGAACTAGGATACCACTTTGATGAAAATCTAACCCCATCCCTCCCCTAAAAGTGCTCTTAAAAGAAATTTCCCAGAGAAATGTTTTAGATAAAAGTTGTAGATCTTTGCATATTTAGTTTATATACGAAGTTTCAAAAAAATCGTCAAAGCCATTTTTGAGAAAATTGCGAAAAAGTGAATTTAGAAAAGTGGTAAAGTAAACCCACTTCCGGTTATCCAATTTTTTTCAAACTCAGAATTTCAACAACATATTTAATTCTAATTAAACATATTTAGATGGCAGAATTGTCTAATAAACTGAAATAGCACTTTAGATGGAAACCTAACCCCACCTCTCCCCCAAAAGTGTCCTTCAATGCATTTTCCCGGAGAAAAGTTACTAATAAAAGTTGTAGCTCTTTGTATGTGTGGTTGATGTTTAAAGTTTAAAGAAAATCGTCGGAGCCATTTTTGAGAAAATCGCAAAAAAGTAAAAAATCCAACTAGTAAAGTGGTACTTCCGGTTGAGGAATTTTTACAGATAACGTACATCAGATCCCATGTGTGACCTCTAAACGGAATATCAAGTTTCAACTTTCTACGATTTTTCGTTTTTGAGCTATGCTGTTCACACATACACACACACAGACACACACACACACACAGACCATTGCTAAAAACCACTTTTTTGGACTCAGGGGACCTCAAAACGGATATTTCCGGTGAAAACTCGAAAATTTGACACGATTACAATACTTCCTCTTACTAGGAGTAACAGGAAGTAAAAAAAGTATTTAAAGGCTAAAAGTAATTATAAAAATTTTCTAAAATCGAAGAAACTTGAATCTTACGACTTTGCTAAAGAAAGCTCTCTCAAACTGCAAAGACTCCAAGCAATTCTGGCTTGTAATAAAACAATATCGTAATAAATCCTTCAATGAAACTCCTATTAGTATTGAAACGTTTTTATCTCTGAGAGAGTTTCTCATAGAACCGTAATTAAACATACCTTAAGCTAATATCCGTTTAGTCACACTAAGTGTAATAAATATTGCAGGCATGATTCATGTTAATTTTATTCTCTGTAATTTTTTTTTTTTTTTAATTAATTGTAAGTCTGTTTTGAAGAATGTTTATATAATTTGTATCCTAAAAGAACCATACTTATTTGTATGGGGTTAATCCCCAAGACAAATAAATAAATTGAATTGAATTGAATTGAATAATAATAATAATAATAATAACACAAAAAAGGAAAGCCTTTTCCTAGAATTATACACGACAATACAGGGAAGGGATTAGCTCAGTAAATAGCATACTGGACTCCCATGCGGAGGTCCCGTGTTTGAGTCCAGCTGTACTGCCCTTAGATTTTTTTTTCTTCCTAGGAGCCTCTACAGCTCACTGTCCGGTGATAGACAGTGTTGTCTGTAACGACAGAACACTGTCAGGAGGCTGGCAGTGCACTGAGAAGGCTCCGGCACCAATGGCCATCGATGTTGACGCGCCTCAAAGTAGAAGAAAAAAAATCTGGTGTGATACACTCACACAACTTTCTCTTACTCCAGTTCTCAAAATGATAATTGACAAATTTTATAGTTTGTGTACCAAATTTGATGAAATTTGTCGAAAACTGAAAAAACTTTTCAGTAAAAGCGCACTTCCGGTTAACTAATTTCCTTGAAACTCTGAATTTTGGCCATTTATTTATTTATAATTAATTTCATTTGGATGATAGAGTTGTATAATCAAGTATGATACCACTTTAGAGAAAGCTGTAACCCTACCCTTCTCCTGAAAGTGCCCTTAAATGAATTTTCCCAGAGAAATGTTTTCTATAAAAGTTGTAGATCTTTGAATGTTTAGTTTCAAGAAAATCGTCGGGGCCATTTTTGAGAAAGTCGCGAAAAAGTGAAAAAAAAATCATTTAGTAAAGTGTTAAAACAAAAGCAGTTCCGGTTTTCCGATTTTTCTCAAACTCGGCATTTCAACAACATATTTAATTCTAATTAACATTATTTAAATGACCGAATTGTGTAATAACCTGAAATAGCACTTTAGAGGGCAACCTAACCCCACCCCTCCCCCAGAAGGGTCCTTAAATCAATTTTTCCAGAGAAATATTTCAAATAAAAGTTGTAGCTCCTTGTATATGTAGTTGATGTGTCAAGTTTAAAGAAAATCGTTGGAGCCATTTTTGAGAAAAACGCAAAAAAGTAAAAAAGTCAACTAGTAA
Organism: Triatoma infestans; assembly: GCA_011037195.1. Taxonomy (NCBI): domain Eukaryota; kingdom Metazoa; phylum Arthropoda; class Insecta; order Hemiptera; family Reduviidae; genus Triatoma; species Triatoma infestans. The sequence goes on from JAAEAF010004827.1 coordinate 63,402, forward strand.
AGTGGTACTTCCGGTTGAGGAATTTTGACAGATAACGCACAGTCAGATCGCATGGTGATACCTAAACGGAATATTAAGTTTCAGTTTTCTACGGTTTTTTGTTTTGAGCTATGCTGTTCACATACACACACACACAACACACACAGACCATTTGCTAAAAACCACTTTTTTGGACTCAGGGGACCTCAAAACGGATATTTCCGGTGAAAACTCGATATCGAAAATTTGACACGATTACAATACTTCCTCTTACTAGGAGTAAGAGAAATAACTTACTTTTTAATTTAAACTAAAAATAAACAAAGGTTTAGGACAAAATTTTAACCTATTAATTCTATCTCTTTTTTTCCTTCTTAACAGTCGGTCATATAAGGTCAGTTCATATCTCTGTCTTTAGACAACTATAAACACCATAATTACAGCAAATACATAACATAACTGAAACTTATTCGCAGACTGAATGAAATTGCTTTGGAGGTGACAGTTTGTGAGACCACTGGTCTATAGAATAATGGCACCAAGTTTGATCATTCTGAAATTTGTCCCCCTCCCCCCCCCCCAAACATACATAGATACAACACCTATATTTGAATAATATATTATATATTTATACGCTTTGTGTTCTATTTGTGTTGTATGTGTGTGTGTATGTATGCGTGCGCGCGCGTATGTGTATGTTTGCAAGGTATAAACACTTTTGCGTTTTGTACCCATTCACAATCATTCCACCATTAAACATATTCTTAATATGTTCTTAACGACCGCTACAAGTATTGCATGATAACATTCCGAATTTAAAGAAAACAGTTAAAAGAGAAATGCCAGTTTATTGATTTTGTTCATGTTTTCAAAAGCGATTTTCTTGAAATCATGCACCGCGAAACAATACACTCGCAGGTATAATCTAAATATGTAGAACTTTTACTAAATATTTGAGCCTTCAGAGTGAATAACTGAAATGTATTTGGTGTGTTGAGTTGTTGTGTGTGTTGTGGTAGTAGTTGGTGTAGCACGAGCGGTTTAGTAAAAGGGCTTGTAAGTGTATACGATTAAGCGAGAAGTATTAGTAATAATCAAGAGAGCACCACTGTTTTTTTAAAATAAATATATTATTCTCTAAGCAAATTTAAGTACTTTACAATATCACAACTATATCTTAATAAATCAGATGTTTATCTAGAATAAAGGCAAATCACTATTCACTGGCACTGACTTTAAGAGAGCGATTCCTGAAGCAAGTGTTCTGGCTTGAATGTCTGTTCAGACTCTCTTGAAAGAATGTCTTTTCTTCATAGTTCAAATCCTTTTCAAATAATGCTGGTATGTCTGGAGGAAGTTTTATTGTTTTACCCTAACTGTTTCTTGCCCTTTGTCTCTTGGTTTGCATGGACCTAGATTGTAGTATACCTGGCTCTATTCCCTTCACTAAAATACACTATTTGAACTAGAATTTTCACAAGATTATTTTACTAAACTATTTTCCAAAACTATTATTTTTCCACTTTGTTCTTCCACTACATATCAAATAAAATTTAAAAAAAATGTTCGGTACTTGAAAAGTTAGTCCCATTGAAAATACAATTTCGCAAATTTGTAGTTGTAAGTGCAGATTTGAAAATGTAATTTTTTAGAGAGATTTTCCATGGTAGCCTGCTTCATTTTGTGGACATCGACCGATTTCGGGTTCGCTCATCTTCAGGATGCGTTTGTCAGAACTGTGTGATAACACAGACTTGCACAGAGCAATTTCAGTTTATACACTCTAATTCTGCGGACCCAATAGTAGTTTCTATTGTCAACATCATTTTACTAAATTAAATCAAATGAATTGAAGATGTACATTTAAATAAAAGTAACTATAAGTCTTCACTTATAAGAAATCAGAGAAAACAGAAATTATGATTCTAAATTAGCGCAATAAATGGTGCTAATTACTTTTTATTGCTTTTCTATAAAATTTATTAACACAGTTATTGTAATTGCAATTATTACAGTATTAACGGATAATTTAATGAAAGACATAATTTGTCATTTCAAATTTATAAATCAATTTATTATCTAAAAAATTATTGCTTCAATAAATGAGTTTCTATTGTCAACAACATTTTATTAAATTAAATACTGGTTTTACTGTTTGCTTGTTATATTTTCATTATTTAATTGTTTAAATAATATCTTTCTCGCATGCATTATTTACAATTGTAAGGTGAAAAAAATGAATTGAAGATGTAAATGTAAATAATAATGATTCATTTTTTCGTAATAAAAGTAATATTAGTATACACCTGATTAATGGGGAAACAATCGGCACTAACACTCTCTCAGGGTAAACTCATTTAAGGAGGCTTTCGAGAGAGGGAGGTTATGTTTTCCTCTAAAGTGCTATCATGGTTGATTATACTCGTACAATTGATTTTAAATAAATATATTGCCAACATTCCGAGTTTCCAAAAAAAATTTGGTAAATCGAAAGTGCGTTATTACTGAATATCTTTTCAGGTTTCGCCATTTTCTCCGTAGAAATACCGACATATTTCATTACATATCTTATACTAACTATAAAGTTTGTCTAATTACAAATCGGTTATCTGCAGTAAGAGAAAGTTGTGTCAGTGTTTCATAAAAGATTTTTTTTTTGTGTGTAATGTTAACATTTGGTTTACTTTTGTAAATGTGTTATTGAATTTTTTTAACAGATGTAATTTTACGCTAGTAGTTGTTGTGATTGGGTCCGGATTGTTGCAGATTCAAATTACTAATTCTCGAGGTCACTAGGCCAACTCCTCTATACGTACTTTTGTATACTAGTAGAAATGAAATTTATTTTATTCTATTCTAGTCAGATAATTAAAAAAAAAAAGGGAAATTTTAGGAAAAAAAACCAAATCAATGAATTGCAAACTTAATATTTCATTTAGTAGATTCTACCAGAATGACCGACACAAAGTTTCGGTCAATCGCAAATAGTACATTACTGAAGGATTTTTCTATTTGTCCTATTTCTTTAAACAATAGCCTTACGATTTTCAAATTTGGGATACCAACTACAATTTATACATTCCAAGTAAAGTTTTTTTTTTTAAGGATTCTGAATGCACTATCCGTTAAGCTCGGTTACATTACTTACTAAGTAGTCGTACGACTAATTGTACGCATGCAGTCGTATATTTTAGTATTACAACTTCATTGGTTACATGCTTGCAGTATGGTTTTGTTCTTATATGCGACCAAACGTTCGTTAATCTAGAAAATGGATCCGCTATGTGAATTTATGTACTCAGAAAATCGACTCTTCCCCCTTTTAATAATGAGCCCAAGGAGAGAGTTTTGGGTTAATGACATATTTTCTGCAAGGTATGCGGATAGTGAATTTAAATGTTTTTTTCCAACTTTAAAAAATGATTCACATAAGTTTTATGAGTACTGTAGAATGATAATTTCTACATTTGAATTCATTTCTTCATAAAAATAACTCCAAAATTTAGGAAAGCAACTATAACTATACTAACAAATAGGCGAAATTATTTAACAAACTATAAAAAACACAGATTAAAAATACTGTGGACTACACTGTTATATGATTTTACCAACATTAAATGTCTAGAATAATTATGGCCCTTTTCTTATGTTTATATAAAATATGAAATAAAATTATTTTGATAGATATTAATTTTGCATTTCTCTGGGTGCATTGGCGTAAATATCAGGCTGGGAAATAACATATCAGGGTGCATTGGCGTAAATAAGAGGAGCATCGAGGGGAAATGCCACCCGGATTTTTCAAAGAATCAAATTTCATATATGTACGTGAAAATGTTAAGTATATAAAAATGCTGTGGACGTCATATTTTGCCACTTCCCCCCCAAGGAATTTTCTCCACCTATGCCACTGAATCAGATCATAATTTAAAAAATTACTAATGGACCTATGTACTTTATTACCTGATTCCTTCAACTCTGCCTTTATTTCTTTCCATAATTTCTGTGTAACGTCTCTATTGTGATTTCTTTTAAAGTTTGGTTCCAAAATGGTTTCCTCTCGAAAACAAATCAAATCAACTTTTCACTATCCATTCTGGTCGTACGATCGATCGTAGGATGAAAACAAAATAATTTGTTTCTAAATTCTAGTCTTGCGTAGATTCATGCGTTGGCAAGCCTGATTCGTTTCTACTGTAAACGTTATCAACTTGTCCCAACATGTTTATTCCTATCAGAGTCGCACGTAAAACTATGCTCGACCATTTACTAGTACGACTGCGCAGGTAAGTTAACCACGGAGCTTTAGGCTTCCCTACTAAACTGCCATTTCTTTATCTATATACTACGAATTAATATTAATACGTATTAATATTAGAGGCTCCTAGGAAGAAAAAATTTAAGGGCAATTTGTCGTGTATAATTCTAGGAAAAGCCTTTCCTTCTTTGTGTTATTATTATTATTGTTATTGTTTGACCGAACCTCAAAATCCATTTTCAACATTGTTTATTATGTTTGATAAATATTTAGTAAGTGATTAGGCATCTAAAGAAAATAGAATAGCAAATTTAACAGAAAGAAAGAATCTCATAATGGTACCCAAGCAGAGAAGGAGGAAAATATATGAAAAGTAAAATGATGTTTCTCAGTAGATACTTGCAATTTTTCTGTGTTTCTTTGTTTGTTTTTTTTTTAATGTATATCCTGAGGAAGGACAACAAAGGTACCTGAAACGTCGATAGAAAAAAACTTTTAAAGTTGAAATATATTTTTTCTTTGGCCCCCAGCTACGTAACATTTTGCTTGTTTTATAAACAACGGCTGAATGTAACTATCATTTATTTTGATAGAGAAAAGTATAAGTTTGAGAAATAAATAGTAAGTATAGAGAAAAATATGAGTAAGTAGCAAATACATTTACGAGGGGTTTGAAAAGTTCTCGGAATCACCGCTAGATGTCAGTGCTAGAGCAACGAGGTTCCCGCGCAATAATCACACATCCTTTGTGAGTGAACACGTGGCGCGTCAGTGCTCTTGCTGCAGGAGAGTGGTAGTGACGACTCTTTGTTGTTGTTCCCACGTAGTGATTTGTGACAATGGAAAAAACAGAGATTCGAGCGGTGATTAAGTACTTTGTAAAGAAAGGTATGAAAGCAAAGGAAATTCATGCCGACTTTCAGAACACACTGGGGGACTCTGCTCCTTCATATTCAACTGTTGCCAAGTGGGCCAGCGAGTTTAAATTTGGTCGGAAGAGCTTAGATGATGATCCGCGTAGTGGACGGCGAAAAAGTGCTACGACCCCAGAATTTATCGCAAAAGTGCATAAAATGGTCATGGAGGATCGTCGACTGAATGTGCGAGAGATTGCTGAAGCTATAGGGATGTTATCTGAACGGGTATATCGCATTTTAATCGAAGAATTGGGAATGAAAAAATTATCGGCAAGATGGGTGCCGCGGCCCATAGACATTGGACCATAAACGCACCAGATTGGAAATGTCCGAACAAAGTCTGGCCCGTTTTCAGCGCAACCAACAAGATTTTTTGCGCCGGTTTGTGACTACAGATGAAACTTGGGTCCACCACTATACCCCAGAGACAAAACAGCAGTCAAAGCAGTGGAAACATGCTGAGTCACCACCACTAAAGAAAGCAAAAGCAGTACGTTCGGCGGAAAGGTCATGGCCTCAGTTTTCTGGGATGCAAAAGGCATTCTGCTGATAGATTATCTTCCTACTGGCTAAACAATTACGGCGCGATACTATGCAAAACTCCTGGACCAACTACAGGAAAAGATACGCAAAAAAGGCCTGGTTTGGCAAGGAAGAAAGTCATCTTTCATCAGGACAACGCCCGCCCGCACACAAGTGTTATTGCCATGGCAAAACTTCATGAACTGAGGTACGAATTGTTGCCACATCCACCTTATTCACCTGATTTGGCACCATCAGATTTTCATCTCTTCCCCAAGCTGAAAATGAACGGAGATTTCCTACAACGGAAGAACTGACAGCCGAATTGGAGAGGTACTTTGCAGGCCTGGAGGAATTTCATTTTCGAGATGGGATAAAGGTATTGGAACATCGCTGGACCAAATGCATTAGTCTACAGAGAGACTCCGTTGAAAAATAAAAGCAGTTCCACCGAGGTAAGACACTTCTTTCTAGTACATTCCGAGAACTTTTCAAACCACCCTCGTAATTTATATTGAAATATACACAACACTCGAGGCAATTAGATTTTAAAAGTAAAGTTATAAACGAGATGTTTATATGGCAATGGTGCATTCGTCCTGCATGGAATTTGTGTTTGAGAACACTGCTATAGACCATAAGGCAACGCTACCCACAATATATCGCACACACAAATAAGTATATATATTTTACATTTCCCTAACATCAATTTCAATCAGGAAATATTATATAATACATAATTCGCTTATCAATTTGGTTTGAAATAATAATATGCGGTAGGTATGAAAGTTTGAAACTTTTCTCGGCTATAGCCCTTGCCCATAGTTCCCAGTCTTAAGGGTTGGATGCCTCCAGTAAAGGCTCCAACTAACTGCAATCCGTCCGTTTTGATTTTCAAGTTCATACCGAAGACAGATTACTTGCATATACTTATATATATATATATATATAAATATAAAACATCATTAATAGAAATGAGATAGGAGAAAGTCGTTTCTCTATGGCGCATCCAGCAGTAAAACAAGTGAATTCACTTTCCTTCTTTGTGTTATTGTTATTATTATTATTATTATTATTATTATTATTATTATTTATTATTATTTTATTATTATTATTATTATTATTAATGTATGTGATAAATATTAATAAGTGATTAGGCATCAACATTTAATAAGTGAAAAGGGCTGTAAGTATATATGTTTAGAGTGAAGTATTAGAAATAATCAAGAGATCACCACTGTTTTTAAAATAGATATATTCTCTAAGTGAAATTAAGTTACTTTAAAATATCACAATAATATGCTTATAAGTATACTGAAATTAATTGGAATAAACTCTTATGTTATAACTTAAACTGGCACAGTTCTGATGTGTTCTCCTTGGTGTCTACAACAAAACTCTCTTGAAGGAATTCCTTCTCTAATTGTTCGTTCAATTCCTCCCCTATGAGAAGACGGGGGCAATGCCATCAAGGTTCATGAACTTTTCCAGTAACTGTACTCTTCTACCTGCGTGTACCCTTTTGCCCACAAGCTCGCATCTTTCTTCCTAATTTTGATATTTCAAATTAAAATAGATATAATTTCTTGCATCCATCACATTATTATTATTATTATTATTTATGTATGTTTGATAAATATTTAATAAGTGATTAGGCATCTAAAGAAAATAGAATAGCAAATTTCACAGAATGAAAGTGTCATATAATGTTAGCCAGACAGAGAACGAGGAAAATATAAAACAAGCAAAATGTTGTTGGTACCGAAGACGTTTTCGAACACCTATCTTGTCCTTCCTCAACATCTACATTAAAAAAAACAAATAAAGAAACACAGAAAAATTTCAAATATATACTGTGAAACATCAGAGAATTAAACAACAGAACATTACAGAGTAGAAGAATAAACGAAATATTACTACTGCACAAATGTAAAAAAAAAAAAAAAAAAAGATCCTGAGGAAGGACAGGAAAGGTGTCCGAAAACAACTTTGGAATAACCAACATTTTGCTTGTTTTCTATTTTCCTCCTTCTCTGCCTGGCTAACATTATGAGACTCTTTCTTTCTGTTAAATTTGCTATTCTACGAGGCATGTCCAGAAAGTAAGTTACTGAGGCTCTCACGGCCGAAGGGATTTTGTTTTCGACATGTTGGCTACACTGTCGTGTAGCCTGATTTCTCCCCTCCGCAACGAGACCGGTTTGAGGTCAGTACATTGAGAACTGTCGACGCGACAATACGTTTCGTGAAAAATGTCAATCCAATCTCCAGCTAAGTGTGAATTATTCAAGGTCGGGCAAGAGTTTTTGAGACGCTACAAACTCCATGGAGATGAATTTCTCCGCTCCATCATTACTGGAGATGAACTTGGGTTGCACACTACACACCTGAAACCAAAAGGCAGTCTCAACAGTGGCGTCACACCTCTTCACCCTCCGCCAAAAAGTTCAAAACCACAATTTCAGCCAAGGAAATCATAGCATCCGTGTTTTAGGACTGTCAAGGTATAATTTTAATTGAATATATGCCTCAATGCGAGACCATCAACTCTGCAAGATACTGTGAGACTCTAAAAATATTGCGGAGGGCGATTCAGAACAAAAGGAGAGGCAAGCTGACAAAGGGAGTCTGCCTGCTGCACGACAATGCCAGACCACACACTGTTTGCCTCGTTTAAACGGGATGTCCTGAACCATCCCGCGCATCCCCCTGATCTAGCACCTTCAGATTACTATTTCTTTACGTCCCTGAAGCTGCACATGGGTGGAAAAAGGTTTTCAACCGTATTTTCTTTAGATGGCTAATCACTTACTAAATATTTATCAAACATACATAAATAATAATAATAATAATAATAATAACACAAAGAAGGAAAGCCTTTTCCTAGAATTATACACGACAATACAGGGCTGGGATTAGCTCAGTAAATAGCATACTGGATTCCCATGCGGAGGTCCGGGTTCGAATCCAGCTGTGCTGCCCGGATTTTTTTAGATTTTAGATTTTTAGATTTTTTTAGATTTTTTTCTTCCTAGGAGCCTCTAACATTAATACGTATTAATATTAAACAAAATATTTTCTTGGAAAGTTTAAATTGTAGTTGGTATCCCAAGTTTGAAGAAAACTTGAAAATCAGACACTAAAAGATTAAAATATATATTAAAAATTGAAAATGAAAGAGAGAAAGATGATACCTGTAATACTACGTATTAATATTATTACCTGTTAATTATATTGAATTATTAATTACATGTTTTACAAACATTCTAAGATTAAATCGATTAATTTGAAGACCAATTTCCACATAAAGGAGATTTATCGTTTTCTATCTTTGTCCATTACATATAATGATCTAAAACTTAATTTGAAATATTTTCCAGTAGATTCTTGTTAGGAGGGTTGTGGAAGAGCTAAATTTTGGGCCCACCCTTTAACTGGCATTCACGGGCACAATTTGTTTCCAAAACAGTTATAAATATTTAGGGCAATCAAACATTTAGTAAACATGCTTATATTTAAAAATAAAAATATTTGTTCTTAGGCAGCAAGTGAAAGGCCAAAATCAATTAAAATAAGAATTGCAATAAGTGTTTCGTTACAAATTTGGTTTGTATTTCAAAAAATTGATAAATATACATACGATCTGATTCTAAGATTACAGCCTCAAAAACGGACATTTATATTTACTAATATATTATCTTTTTGTTTAAAACATAACTGAATATTAGGAATAGGAAGTGAAAGCAAGAATATTTAGAGAATGTAGAGGCGGCATTATTTTGAGAGCGTAAAAAGCCTTTATAAATATCTGGGGCCATAATTACTTGTAAAAAAATGAGGTCGCCGAAGACATCAAAAATCGATTTCTGCGAAAACCGTTGCCGGTGAAGCTTTAAAAAGGTATTTTGAAGTAGAAATCTGTCCTGACAGGCGAAAGTCACCATTTATAGGACAGTTTCTTAGACCTGTCATTCTAAGGGACATAGACTTAAACTAAAATAGAAGGACAATGATTGAGATGCTGGAAAAGGAAAGTGTTGAGGTGTATTTACAGGCCAGTGAGAGCAAAGTAAGTATTCAGGTCAGGGGAAAACGTAGAGTTAGAAAATCTTTTAAGGAATGTGTGACCTCGTGTGCTTAATAAAGCTCGGAAGGTTACGATGGTTCAGGTCATCTGCACTGTATGAGAGAAAGAAGTACCCCGCGTAAAGCTTTTGGAGGTTAGACCTAGAAGGAGGCCAAGACTTTGTTGGCTACGGAGTGTGGAAGCTGATCTTAGAAAGATAAACATCAAACAATGGAGAAGGAAAGCTTCTGACAGAGATGTCGGGGAGAATGTACTGAGGAAGGCCAAGGTCCTGTATAGGCTATGCGCCATGGCAAGAAGTAGAAGAACAGAAGTGAAGATGTCATTGCATTGGCGATTCTTTCAGCCGGTGCCCTTATTTGCTTACTCTCTTCTTTGTCAGAACACTTGAATAAAATATCGCCTCAACTTGGTTTATATTAAATTTTGTTCTTCAATTACTCGTATTATTAAATATATGTATATTCATGGTGATTATTGGAAGATCCCAATAGTCAGGAGTATGCTATTTAACCTGAGGTTTATCAAACAAAATATTAGCCAACTCGTTGCAATATAATTGCTAATTAAATTTAATTATTAAACATTTATTGCAGATAAAAATAGATTTGTAATAATATTTAATTACATTGTTGCTGGATGTTCATAGTTAACAAACTATTGTTATTGGGTTTTATTGCCATTATAATATTAGCCTAATGGGTAGTAATTATATGTATTTATTATATATATACAGATATCATGCTTCTTAGAAAAGATTCACGAAGTGGTACAATTGCTCTGCTCTGTTACAATGAAGTTCATGATGGTGATTTTATTGGCAATTGGTTGGATTGCCAGCATGTCGTTTGCATCTCCTGACAATAAAGTCAATGCTACCACTCTCAATAAGGTATTTTATCACAACTCTCCCAGATATCAAATAAGCTTACAGTCTTCCTATTTATTACATTTTTTTTTTTTTTTCTGTTTTATATTACAGGTGCTGAAAGATGTATCGTCTGCCCTAAGACCATTGCAGGAGCTTCACGATGAACTGGTAAAGTCAAATGTTTTTTCATTAACGTTTTGTCTAAAGAATACGCTGGGAAATAATTGGGCAAAGTGTATAAACTTAGTTGGAGGCCATCACATCATGATAGACATCTCTTCTAGATGCGTTAGGCTGGGCACTACTGTCAATAGGCCGCAGTATGTTCACACTGAGCTGAGCCCTACTGAAAACTGAGCCCTACAGTTCAGCTGATTGGACACCCCCAATTTTATTTAGTTTTGCAAAACAAATCTTTTGACCCCCCCCCCCCCCCCCCCCCGAAAAAATATCTATGCGCTATTTGCTCTGTTACTTTGCTCCATCTGGCTACAGCACTAGTTGTTGAATAGATGTAATATTTCCACTAGTACAAGGTAAAACTCACTCACTCACTTCTTGGCGCTACAGCCTCTGTAGGACCTTGGCCTTCATCAACACACCTTCCCAGTCGGATCTGTCCGTAGCTCTCCTCCGCCATTGTCTGATCTGTAACCTAGCCAGATCTTCTTCCACTTTCTCTCTTGGCCTACGACCATCAGGATGGCCTTCATAGGCTTTCCTCGGAGCTCTCCCCTCCTCCATCGCTATCCATGCCCTAGCCAACGCAATCTCCCAATCTTTATACTTTGAACCAACAAGGTAAAACACTGATGATTTATTAGAGTAATTTTACAATCTTCATTATTCCCCAAACATATTTATCTCTAGAGTCTAGACTATGGTATGATAAGTTTAATGATAAATTTAAATATTAACAAACCCAAGGCAGATTTGTTTTCATTGCTTTTAATTTTTTCAAATTAAGTACTTATAATATATTTCGATGAGGAGATTAGATTAGTGCTATTAATTTTTTTATCTATTATCCTTATATGCCATTACATTAAATAAAGTTTTTAATTGATTTTCAGGTCGGAAAATTTGACAAAGTTGAAAGAGTGGTAGACTTACCAGTGGAAGATCGAAATTGATTTTGTTGATTTAGTTGCATGTTCTTCTATGTTGAGATAATAAACTTTGAAAGCATTAAAGTATTTTGATCCTTTTTTATGAAAACATATTGCAACACTTTCTATTTACAAGTGTGAGAGAATGTAAAAATGGTGTGAAACTTCACTCCGTTCATATTTTCAGAAATTTCTCTAATTGCATTCATTCAATTCTAATTATATGATATCATTGTAAGGCATCGTCTCCGTCAGCTCCAACCATAAATTTAAAGGTATTTCACAGTCAAGCTTAACTTTATAGCTTTTCCCAGAACCTAAAAGTCACCGTTTCTAGGAAAAGTTTCAAAAAGCATTCCAGATTTTAAGAAAATTAGCCGTTGAGTACATTCCGAAGACTCAAAAACTTATTGTCTATTCGTTAATTGTTTTTCTACAAATTTGGAATTCCATCAAAGCGTTTAATACGACTCCATTTAATATACCTAATTAGGGAAAAATACATCACTCTAAAGTAGCACATAGTACAAAAGTATTGCTATGTTTATTTTCGACAATGAGTTCCACCGCAAATACTTGTGTTTTTTCATTGAATTCAAAAACTACTTTTAGCAAATTGCCACCTAATTATTAACCTAAAGCGGAAGACTTTATTTCAGCTTGTTCATATTAAATACGCGGTAATTACAATACTTCCTCTTAACAGCACTAAAAGAAAGTAAATTTGTTCAATATAATAAAAATCATAATGCACATATCACAATTTCCAAGCAATAACAATCAGATCAAAGTGAAACTTTAGATGTAAACAAAAAATCTGGTGTGAAACACTAACACAACTTTCTCTTACTCCTGTTCTCAAAATTATAATTGACAAATTTTATAGTTTGTGTACCAAATATATATCGAAATTCGTCGAAAAACTGAAAAAACTGTTCAGTAAAAGCGCACTTCCTGTTTACCTTAAAACTTGTAATTTTGGCCATCTATTTATTTCTAATTAATTCTGTTTGCATGATAGAATTCTATAATCAACTATGATAGCACTTTAGAGAAAAACATAACCCCTCCCCTCCTCCAAAAGTGCCCTTAAATGAATTTTCCCCTAAAAATGTTTTGAATAAAAGATGTAGGTCATTACATGTTTAATTTATATAAGAAGTTTCAAAAAAATCGTCGGAGCTATTTTTGAGAAAATCCCGAAAAAGTGAAAACAATCATTTAGTAAAGTATTAAAACAAAAACGCATTTCCGGTTATCCGTTTTTTTTTTTTTCAAATTCGGAATTTCAACAACTTATTTAATTCTAATTAACATTATTTAGATGACAGAATTGTCTAATAAACTGAAATAGCAGTTAAAATGAAAACTTAACAAACCCTTCCCCCAGAAGTGCTCTTAAATGAATTTTCCCGGAGAAATGTTACAAATAAAAGTTGTAGCTGTTAGTATGTGTAGTTGATATACCAAAATTTGTAGAAGATCGTTGGAGCCATTTTTGAGAAAATCGCAAAAACGTAAAAAAAACAACTAGTAATGTGGTACTTCGGGTTGAGGAATTTTGACAGATAACGCACCTCAGATCCCATGGTGATAACTAAACGGAATATCAAGTTTGAACTTTCTACGATTTTTCGTTTTTGAGCTATGCTGTTCACATACATATATACACACACACACAGACCATTTGCTAAAAACCACTTGTTGCCACAAACCACAAGTTGCTCAGCTTGAGTACTAGACAGTGTGCAGAGAGTTTATATACTGTTACGTTTGAAGTACAGTGTCTCTCGATTATCCAGACCAATGTTGGGGAGCAAGGGCAGGGATAATTAAAAAACACGGATAATCCAAACTACCAATTTTTATGTGGTTTTAAAATATGTATACATAATATGCTTACAAAAAAAAAAAATTAAAAAATCTGGTGTGAAACACTCACACAACTTTCTCTTCCTCCAGTTCTCAAAATTATAACTGACAAATTTTATAGTTTGTGTACCAAAATTTAATTAAATTCGTAGAAAACTGAAAAAAAACTGTCCAGTAAAACCACACTTCCGTTTTACTAATTTTCTTGCAATAATTCAACATCTTTCTTAAAATAATGTTGTAGATTTCTGTATATTTAGTCTATATAGAATGTTTCAAGAAAATCGTCGGAGTCATTTTTGAGAAAATCGTGAAAAAGTGAAAAAAATCATTTAGTAAAGGTGGTAATGTAAAAACGCACTTCTGGTTATCTGATTTTTTTGGAACTCGGAATTTCAACATCATATTCAATTCTAATTAATATTATTTAGATGATAGAATTGTTTAATAAACTGAAATAGCACTTTAGATAAAAACCTAACCCCACCCCTCCCTTAAATAACTGCCCTTAAATGAATTTTCCCAGAGAAACATTTCGAATAAAAGTTGTAGCGCTTTGTATGTGTAGTTTATATACGAAGTTTGAAGAAAATCGTTGGAGCCATTTTTGAGAGAAATGCAAAAAAGTAAAAAAAAAATAAAGCAAGTAAAGTGGTACTTCCGGTTGAGGAATTTTGACCGATGGCACTCTGTCAAATGTCATGGTGATACCTAAATCGAATATCAAGTTTCAACTTTCTACGGTTTTTTGTTTTTGAGCTATGCTGTTCACATACACACACAGACCATTTGCTAAAAACCACTTTTTGGGGCTCAGGGGACCTCAAAACGAATATTTCCTGTGAAAACTCGATATCGAAAATTTGATACGATTACAATACTTCCTCTTACTAGGAGTAAGAGAAAGTAATTAACGTTAGTTTTTGTATTATAGTTTCTTACGTATGTGTACTTTTTCCATTTTTGCAGGTAATAAAATTTGTTTATATGTTTGTAAGATGTTACATAATTTTATGCGAAAAATATATATGTAAAAAAACATAGTATATGTTATAGAAAAAAAATCCCGATAATTAATTAATGCAATAGCTATTCTCTCAGTAGGCAAACCAGAATGAAGGAATTTTGCAATCATGAAGGAAATTCAAATATATATGTATGCAAAGAAAATGGAGAGAATTTCTGTCGGCACGACATATATCCACGACTCACGACACCGTTTGTTTCATGTATGTACGTTTGTTTCATCAAAATAGAGGTCCATTCTTATTAAAAAATCTGAAATTAATTTTAACAAATCAAAAATTGCATATTTCAAGCGTGGATAATTCGCAAACCGGATAATCGAGAGTATACTGTAGCGCCTGTTGTTGACCGTACCCATTAAGACACATATTTTACACATCACATGATCATTCCTTGCTACCGCCCGTATGTAAAGGAAGAAGTGAATTACATTTTATGCGCGTGGTGTGTGAGAACAAATTTCGATTCATATTATATTAAAATATGGCCACCACCATCACCACAAAGGTTTCAGTCAAAATACATCAACTGGATCAATTTTCGGATTTTTACGAAAATGGCTCTAATGTTGTTTGACCTGCGCATACTACCCTACACTAATACTTAAATCATCACTATATTTGAAACATTCTTGCAAGGTAATTAATATTCGGAGAAGCTGTAACTTAAAGAGTTCCGTTTGGTATCAGGTTAATAAAATGCAGTTTTACCTTCTACGTATCTAATGTTATGAAACTAGTGTAGTGGTTAGAGTATGGTCTTATAACTGGGGAGGTCCCCGCGTTCGAGTCCCGCGTATTACTGCTAAATTTATATTAGTTTAAAAAATGTTAATAGTAATGTCACCTCCGCCCCGTCAACAACACCTAATTTAGTAGTTGGATGTTAATCCGCCTGAAACAATAGGTATTACTATACTTTTACTTTACTTTATAGTAAAGCATACCTACATACTAGCTTTGAAGAATATCGATTATAAGTGTTGTGGAAGAACGAAATGGAAAAATAATAGTTTTGGAAAATAGTTTAGTAAAATAAATTTGTGAAAATTAGCTAGTTCAAATAGTGTATTTCAGTGATGGGGATAGAGCCAGGTATACTACAATCTAGGTCAATGCAAACCAAGAGACAAAGGGCAAGAAACAGTTAGGGTAAAACAATAAAACTTCCTCCAGACATACCAGCATTATTTGAAAAGGATTTGAACTATGAAGAGAAGACATTCCTTCAAGACAGTCTGAACAGACATTCAAGCCGGAACATTTATTTCAGGAATCGCTCTCTTAAACTCAGTGCCAGTGATAGTGATTTGCCTTTATTCTAGATAAACATCTGATTTATTAAGATATAGTTGTGATCTTGTAAAGTACTTAAATTTGCTTAGTGAATAATACGAGTATATTTATTTTAAAGACAGTGGTGCCTTCTTGATTATCACTAATACTTCTCTCTTAAACATATATACTTACAAGCCCTTTTACTAAACCGCTCGTGCTACACCAACTACTATTACAAACACACAAGCTACTACAACACAACATCACCAATAACATTTCAATAGGAAGTGCGACTTTGGGCTTTCTAAAGTTTTTGGAATTTTCTCTAAAATATCTCCCACGATTTCTTTGGAATAGTGATTGCCTTTGTAGAAACCTATCACTTCTATTTGAAAGATTTTTGCAAAAAATTGTACTTTAGGTCGAATTTGGAGGAGCTGGGGGGAGGCCGTTAGATAATTCTCTACCTGAGTGAGACGTGCAACATAGTCACATTGAACTGCTGGTCCTCAAACCAATGCAAGTATAGCACCCCTCTCTATTTGGCCAAATATACGTTTATTAAAACAAGTCGTAGTAAATTAGCAATTAAATATATAATAATTGCATTAAGTGATACCCAAAAATATTTCATCAGCTTCTGTTTTGTTTGGCCACAGCCAAAATCTTTGGTCTTTACACCTAATTACTAATGTTTGAAACACAGCGGCACTCTAACTCTTATCGCTCACCTGATTAACAAATTAGAAATAGTTTAGGTTACCATGTTTCTAATACATCCATTGTTTATTTTGTTTTCTCCAGTTTTCACTTGTCAAAGAAATAAAAATCTGGCACAATTATTTTATTCATAATATTTAATATGTAGGCTAATTAGGGCGAGAAGCAGGCTAAAGAAATTCATCTTTCACTTGTTCTCTAATATATACATCCTACACGTGTGTGTGTGTGTGTGTGTGTGTGTGTGTGTGTGTGTGTGTGTGTTTGAGTGAGTGCAAGAATTAACATGGTTTGTTGCTCAAAGTTACACACCGCGCAATTAAATTGGACATTTAAATATTTAACAGACCTGCAGCGTTGGAGCGATATATATATTATATGCTGAACTTTTCGCTTCAGTATCACGCGATTAAACTACTAGCTGAAGTTTATTACAAGATTACATTTTACTGCAATTCCAATGCCGCATATTTTATGTAAAATTTTTTTTTATTCTGGGGCATTACACAAGAAAACCAGCGTGTTTTGGTCAGACAGGTGGCATTTCAGACTCATTCCGAAGGGGAACCCAATCGCCCCTCACCTTTTCAATGTCACTCTCCAGGCAGTTATCAGAAGGGCGAGATTGGATCAAAATGGAACAATTTTTTCCAGAATGACCTAAATTCAAGGCGTGTGCAGATGACATTGTCATTATGGGAAGATCGCATTCAAGCATGAAGGAGACATTTGAAAAACTAGATAATGAAGCAAGGAGGATGGGCCTCTTTGTCCAAGAAAAGAAGACAAAGGTCTTCGTGCTGAGGAGGAAAGTGCCAGCCCATCGCCCTCAATATTACGTAGTTGGTGACTACCTCTTTGAAGCAGTAAACAGCTTCCAATACCTCGGTTCTGCAATAAACGAAAATGTGGAAGAGAATGAGGAGATAAGGAAGAGGATCCTTGCTGGGAATAAAGCATATTTTGCGCTTGCCAGAGTCCTGAATAAGCCGACTAGTAAGCCGTTTCTCCAAGACAAAGATCTACAAAACACACTTACGCCTCTGAAACATGGACGCTCAAGAATTTGTCAGCAAATCTGTTTGGACCGGTTTGAGCGAAAAGTGTTGAGACGAATATTTGGAGGAATATGTGAGGCCCTGCGTCTGGCGTAGAAGGAAAAATAAGGAATTATATGATCTTTACAAAGTTGTAAACCTGTCAGCGCAGATAAGAATTCAGCGGCTGAGATGGCTTGGACACCTCCTGAAGATGGAAGACTGCAGAATTGCAAAAAAGATATATGAGGAAGCACCTGATGGAGTAAGGCCAAGGGGACGTCCCAAGAATAGATGGAAAGATAGCGTGCGGAGAGACATAAGAAAGTTAAACATAAGTGTGACGCACGCCCGGGATAGAGAGAGATGGTTGGCGATTGTCGAGGAGGCCAAGGGCAACTACATGCGCCTGCTGCGCCAATAGAAGAAGAA
>JAAEAF010004828.1:0-31010 GCA_011037195.1 Triatoma infestans
AAAAAAAAAAAAATGAAAAAGAAAATATGAATAAAAACTTATTCAAAGTAAAACATTATTTGATAAAAGTAAATTATTCTAATAATTTTTAAAAAAATATAAGAGTATGTTTGAAGTATGAATTCCCCGTACCCCATCTAAAAATCACGCTTAACCAAGCACCACCAGGTGCTTATCTAAGTTTATTGAAAAGACGGTTGAAAAGAGTTACCGGAAGCAATAGAGAGAGAGAGAGAGAGAGGGAGAGTGAGAGAGAGAGAATAAAAATTAAATTACAGTGGCTAAACTTTTAATTTTCCCCAACAAAGATAGACATCACAAAAGTGAAAATAACGTTCAATTTAAAAAATGGTTCCTTTATTTTTTTTTTTTTTATAAATATATTTTATTTTATTTAAATACTTTGATTTAAGTACTCTCCAGATGCACCTCGATCAACTCCAGACCTGGTTAGTTAGTTAAATGGCGAGAATCAAAATTAATCCAACCAAATCAAAGTACATAGTATTTACGCTTCAACGAAAAATCCTACCACCTGTATTCATTTAACCGAATCCCTATTCCATCAGCTAACAATGTACGTTACCTTGGGCTATACCTGGACAGACGATTAATATGGAATCCACATATCAGACTGAAAAGACAAGAAGCTAACTGTAATAGTACCGCAAAGAAAATGCAACCACGGCAGAGAGAAGAGAGGCCCTCTCTGGTTAACAGAGACTACTCTCTGACTTAGGCAGGCCAAAGTGGGAGAACCTGTGTATATAAGCCAGTAGGAATCTATCTAAAGGATATATCATATACAACCATACAACTATACGTCGCATCGTGTCATATTTTACTCTCACCATTCATTCTATCATTTTCATTATAAAGTCCAGTGCAGTTAGTGTAAACTTGGCTGCATTTTATCAGTGCCTTCATATCTCGTTCATTTAATCAAACCTAATTTCTCTCCTCAACAACCCCATTGTGTCCATGGTGTAATAGTACCGCAAATATAATGCAACCACGGCAGAGAGGCCCTCTCTGTTTAACAGAGACTACTCTCTGACTTAGGCAGGCTAGAGCCTGTGTATATAAGCCACTGGGAATGTATCTAAAAATCTGGTGTAAACACTCCACAACCTTTTCTCTTACTCCATTTCTCAAAATGATAATTGATAAATTTTATAGTTTGTGTACCAAATTTAATGAAATTCGTCGAAAACTAAAAAACTGTTCAGTAAAAGCGCACTTCCGGTTTACTAATTTTCTTGAAACTCGGAATTTCAGTCATCTATTGATTTCTAACTAATTATGTTTGGATGATAGAATTGTATAATGAACTAGGATAGCACTTTGATGAAAATCTAACCCCACCCCTCCCCTAAAAGTGCTCTTAAAAGAAATTTCCCAGAGAAATGTTTTAGATAAAAGTTGTAGATCTTTGCATGTTTAGTTTTATATACGAAGTTTCAAAAAAATCGTCAGAGCCATTTTTGAGAAAATTGCGAAAAAGTGAAGCTAAATCATTTAGTAAAGTGGTACATAAACGCACTTCGTATCCGATTTTTCAACTCAGAATTTCAAAACATATTTAATTTTCTAATTAACTATTTAGATGGCGAATTGTCTAATAAAGCAATAGCACTTTAATGGAAACCTAAAACCACCCCTCCCCCAAAAGTGCCCTTCAATGCATTTTCCCGGAGAAATGTTTCTAATAAAAGTTGTAGCTCTTTGTATGAAGTGGTTGATGTTTAAAGTTTAAAGAAAATCGTCGGAGCCTTTTTGAGAAAATCGCAAAAAAGTAAAAAATCCAACTAGTAAAGTGGTACTTCCGGTGGAGGAATTTTGACAGATAACATACAGTCAGATCCCATGGTGACCCCTAAACGGAATATCAAATTTCAACTTTCTACGATTTTTCGTTTTTGAGCTATGCTGTTCACATACATACTACTCACAGACAGACCATTTGCTAAAAACCACTTTTTTGGACTCAGGGGACCTCAAAAACGGATATTTCCGGTGAAAACTCGATATCGAAAATTTGACACGATTACACTACTGCCTCTTACTAGAGTAGAGAAAGTAAAATATATTAGACAACCATACAACTGTACATCGCATCGTGTCATCTCTTTACTCACACCATTCATTCTATCATTTGCATTATAAAGTCCAGTGCAGTTAGTGTAAACTTAGCTACATTATATTAGTGTCTTCATATCTCGTTCATTTAATCAAACCTGATTTCTCTCCTCAACAACCCCATTATATAACCGACGCTATAAACTCCTCGCAAGGCTCATCGACAGACGATCAAAACTAAACTTAAATAACAAAAGACTTTTATATCTGCTGTTACTAAGACCAATTTGGTCATACGGTATTGAAGTATGGGGAATCGGATTAAACGTTCCAACTCCCAACGCATCCAAATCCTTGCAGTCAATAATTCTTCAAGTATGACCTGAACATTCCTTTTGTCAACGATTTAGCGAAATCAAGGTTTCCTCAAATTTCATTCCTGCACTGCAGCTCATTCCATTTCTCTTATAGAAAAGCTCTCTTGTCCCACAATACCAGGTAATCCCCTAAGGAGATTGAAGAGGAGATGGCTTCGCGATCTACTATTGTCATGACACAGTGAAATAATGTTCCATTATAACGGAGTGTCACCACTGGGTGGCTTCTCCAATCTAAACATCCTGTTATTGTATTAACTATCAACATATTTACTTGTTGTAACTATTGTTATAGTTGTAAATTTCCACAAAATAAAAAATAAAAAAAATACTCTGATGAGCTACATTATTTTTAATGCTTAAAAATAATAAAACAATGTAGATGGGTTTTCTGGGAAGCGTAAGACTTGAATCTCATTTCCAGTCACAAAGTTTTTCAGAGTTTACAAACCAAGTCAATGTGGCTGCTCAATTTCATTGAGTTGTTAAAGAACACAGATTACTAATCAATCTTAAGTTAAGGAAGAATTGAGCGTTACAAAACTAAAAATAAATAGTGCAAACAAGTAGAAGAAGAAGAAAGAAACTTGTACATAAACCGAGTTTATTAAAGACCGTAGAGTTGTGATTGTGAAGAATTCCCAGGGAATCCAAGATAAAAACGAATAGATGAATGAATGTATAAAAAATGATTTTTACCAATAAACGATTCACAATTTTCTCGGGGGTGTGCGATTACTTATGATTCCTAAAATTGGGCAGGATTGGAATTTAGTATCGAAGATCAACTCAAAAAAAAAAAAAAACCTATTGCAAAAAAAATATTTAATATTAAACACTTAAACGAAATGTTTACAAATAATGTCGTAGCAACGCGATCAGGAGGGGCGAAGCCTCTCTATCATAAATATACTTTTAATTATAAAAGCAAAAATGATGAATAATTTTTAATGCTCCTCGCTCACCCCACTCCTACATAAAATTCTAATTTTACATAACAAATATTCTGCTAATTAGAAACTTTTTATTAACTATATTTTTTTTACAAAAGACGTTATAAATAATAATAATAATAATAATAATAATAATAATAATAATAATAATAATAATAATAATAATAAGAAGAAGAAGAAGAAGAATAATAATAATAATAATAATAATAATAATAATTATATCTCGCAGGCTGTCACACCTCTTCTACATGGACGACCTCAAAATATATGCTGCCCGTAAGGTCCACCTTGATCTTTTGATCGATATAGTCCGACGATTCTCGGCTGATATAACTATGAAGTTCGGACTAGACAAGTGCCGTACCCAAACAATCATCAGGGGGAAGAGTGAACCCCACGCCATGTGTGATGGAGGACGGTACTGAAATGGAGGCATTGGCGTCGGGTGACAGCTACAGATACCTTGGCATACAGCAAAGTAAAGGAGTCCTGCACACGACGATTAAGCAGGAAGTAACTGCAAAGTTTCGCCTACGTCTCCAGGCTGTCGCGCGGAGTGGGCTTCATAGTGGTAATTTGACCCGCGCGATCAACGCTTTCTGTGTCCCGGTGCTCTCATACACATTTGGGATAATCAGATGGACAAGCACAGAGCTTAGTGCATTGCAGCGTATGGTGCGTACTTCGCTGACAGCGCAAAACAAGCACCACCCCAGGGCAGCGGTGGAGAGGGTTATCCTCCCACGTGCGGAAGGCGGCAGGGGTGTTGTGGATATAATCGCGCAGCACGTAGCCCAGGTAAACCGAATGCGGGAGTATTTCTTGGCACGGCGGGGATCAGGGCTGATAGATGCAATGCTTGCTAGTGATACGGGTTTTACCCCTCTGAATTTGAGTGCTGAGCCTACGAGGGTGGAGGTGGATAATGAGCCCCCACCTAGCGTGGGCGAGACCTGGCGGAGAAAGGCGTTACACGGACAATACCCGGCAGCACTAGATGGAGAATTGATTGACAAGGAGGCGTCCGTGGCCTGGTTGACGCGTGGGCTGCTGTTCCCGGAAACGGAAGGTGCCCTCATCGCGATACAGGACAGGTTGTTCCCACCAGGTACTACAGGAACCGCATCATGAACGATAGCGGTGTCGCCGACGTCAGGTGCAGACTATGCCGGGCTGCGCCGGAGACAATTCACCACCTGCTAGCGGCGTGCCCCTTGCTGGCACAAAATGCCCCCCTTGATTATTTTTCAGACCACGGGACCTTTGTGCCGCGGTCGCACTGGGAGGGCCTCTGGGGGGCATGATGGGGAATCAGTAGTACCATCTATCCGGAATGTCCGCATGCTGTGGTACTCTCCACCCCTGCCACATTGTAAGGCAGTGCTAGGAAGAACGCAGAGAACCTAGCACACGGACATATTTTTTCTTTTTTGTCTTTATGCATAGGACAAAAAAAAAATTTTTTTTTTTGTCCGGTTTTCCATAAAACCGTAATACCATCTAATGACAACAGGTGCAATCTCCAAAGGCACAACAGTGTGGCCAGGATCCTACACAGAGAGTTGGCGCAGAAACTCGGTTTGATTCAAGATGCCCCCCCATACTACAAGTATGACCCCCTGCCCGTGCTGGAAGACGCGCGGTGTCTCTTGTACTGGGACAGAGAGGTACTGACGGACCATGCCGTCGCCAACACCCGGCCGGATGTGATCTGGCATAACAAAATAACAGGCAGGGTGTGGCTGATTGATGTATCTGTCCCGGATGACGCCAACATAGCCCGCGCGTATTCCACGAAATTGGCTAAATACAGGCCACTGGCGGCAGAAATATCTGCTGTATGGAGAGGAGTCTCAGGGGTGGAGATAGTCCCGTTGATTATTTCAGCCACGGGACTTGTGCCGCGGTCGCTGGGGGAGAACCTCTGCATGATGGGAATCAGGAGGACCATCATATACGAGATGCAGCAGGCTGTGGTACTCCACACCTGCCGCATTGTAAGGGAAGTGCTAAGGGAAGACGCCAGAGACTAGCACGGACATATTTTTCTTTTTCTTTTGTCTTTATCACAGGACAATTGTCCGGTTCCAGTAAGAACCGTAATACCAGATAATGAAAACAGGTTCCTCCCTTGCCTGCGGGCCGCGAGGGATTGTAAAAAAAGAAAAAAAAAAAAATAATAATAATAATAATAATAATAATAATATATTTTCAGACAACAAAGAATTCAATTTAATTTTCTATTTAGTTTTTGTTTATAATAAGGAGATTGGAATAAACACTAAAATATCCCATGGCTGTTTCACTGGAATTTAATAACAATATATCTTCGTTTATTTTAAATAAGTAAACAATACTGATTAGTCATACTTCATTGAAACAAAGTAAACAAAGGAAAGTTTCGAGGGTTAAAATAAATAAAAAAATAAATAGATTTAGTTTATAATTTATATGAAAAAGCTATCATTGTTTTAAAGTTTTATATGTATATTACATATACATATTTTTTTTTTAAATTTTTTAAATTTATTTAAAGTTTAAAAAAATTATAGAATTTCATTTTGGTTTTTATAGAATCTATTCAGGATAGCAACAAGTTTAACATGGACTATTCACGTTTCTTGGAATGTAGATAAGATAATAAAATCGCTTCAAATCCCTACTTAAGTTTTTCAAAGAATTCCAAATAAGTGATCAATTATTTTTTTTTTAAGCTATAGAAATAAGAGATTTCGACAATTTTCTCATTTAAAATTGGATTTTTTTTATATTTTTTTTTTATTTTTCAAGAAAAAGTTTTTATTGAACGGGGGGGGGGGGAATCTGGTGAATATTCGTTGAGTTATTAAAATTTTGAAATCAAGAAATTTTTGTTTATTTTATTTGACTTTTTTTTTTTTTTTTTTTTTAAAGATTATTTTATGACGTGATAAATTTAATTTTTACAAAAATTATAGATTTTTCTAATAGATAGGTAGACGATAATCCAGATATTACATAATCGGCGGACATGGTGTCCGGTCAATAATTTCCTATAAATGTGTGGTGCTGCCTAGCAGAAGGAGCTCATCTTGTAGGTCCGTATATTTTTTTTTTTTTTTACAAATGAGGCAGTTTGTTAATGAAAAAAGTAAGTCTCCCGGTCACAGGTGTTTCAGTCGACGGGGATGTTCTACCTGGAATGTGGGAAGAGGTCAATTGTAGGATAAAAGAAGAGAGATTCATGGCATTGTGATAAAGGGGGCTTTTAGGTCGTTATGTATGGTCAGGTTTGTAGCTTGGGCGATTTTGCGGAGAATTTTGGATTGGAGGGACTAGATTCTTTTTGAATTAGTTCGCTTTGGTTGAACCCCAGACTTCAACCCGTTAAGTCCAAATTGATTCGAAAATTGTTTTGTATATTAGGACTTTGTTGTCTAATGAAAGTTTCGAGCGTTTGTCTAGTATTCTAAGTAGAAGTCTGTATCGAGTGTTTAGCTCTTGTCGCTTAGGTTTCCTATATATGTTTGAAAATTTCCCTTTAACACGCCCGGCAATTGTGTACTTTCAGCAAGATGGATGTCCAGCTCATCATAATATAAGGATATTGTTAAACGTTATCCTAGTCAAGGAAACGAAGAAGCCGACAGTCTGGCCCAATGAGGGCGCCTCACTATTGATTCACCGTAGAGCAGAAAAAAAACAAACAATTAATGGCTTAATTAGATTATATACTTTTAAATATAAATTATCAAACAGAAGAGTCTTCAATTTTTAAAATCTAAGAAGTTTTATTTTTTTTCTAAAACTATAAAATAAATAAATAAATAAATAAATAAATAAATAAATAAATAAATAAAATCACACAAATTACTTACATCATCAAGTCCATGCAAATGATGTACAACTTCAATAGATGTTAATTCTTCATTTTCATCAAAAAATAGCAAAAGTCTTTCTCCTTTTTCATTATTATTCTGTGACTTCTTCAAACCGCTAGACATCTTTTTCTTCTCCATAATTTCAGACATATTTGGTTGTGACGGTTGTCAACTTGTGTGCTATAACAATTCTTACTAACCAGTAAGACCCAGGCAGTCTTATCCCTACCATTAGTCCAACTTATTGCCAACTTAATTTTTTATTTTATATATTATATATTATGTTTTTATAACTAAGTATTTTTTAAAGAAATTAAATTTTATGAAATCATATTTATAATATGCAAATTACGTGGAATGAAATATTTATTTTAAAAAAACTCAAGTAATATAGTTCATATTATAATGATTTTAAACCACTGCCGAACAAATGTTTTGTTTATATTTGTTAAATTTATTCAATCATTACTTACTGCTGTAAGAGGAAATATGACGATCCTGTAAAACTTACAAAATTGAGTTTTAATCGAAAAATATATATTTAGGTTCCAGTGAATAATAAAAAAATGGTTAAATAAATTTATATATATAAACATATAAAATATGTATGAACGTGTTTGAAATCCAAAGGTATTTGGTCGAAATCCTTAAATTTAAAAAAAAACCGCTTAAATCGAACTTTTTTCTTTTTTCAGTTTTCACAACATTAAAATTCAACATTTATTTAAAAACCCTGTTTTCAAATAAAATTTGCCATTAGAACTGTAAAAATAGTATATATATGTGTTTAAAACTAGATTATTATTTTTTTTTTGCAAGAAACGTTAAAAAAAATATATATTTAAGGTAAAGCTAGGAGAGATGACGCACATTTCAATGTTATGCCCTATGTCAAAATATAGGAGATATATTAAAGAGGTAATGTTTATAAAACATATGTCAACTACTATTATCTACAAAAAAAAAAAAAATGTTTTTTTCAAAATAAAGACATTCTCATTTATTCCAGAAACAAAATACAAATACACTACATTTGGCCGAATCTCCTACTTATATAGGAGGATATAGATAACGCACCATAGATAGGAGACTTCTCCTCTGTGAAGGTAATGTAATGACATGGCAAAGTCATTGACATTGGCAAAGTCACAAACACCAAAGAAATAATAATTTACAACTAGTAGTTCCAGCCAGCTGCTATCTCAACAAAGGGTACCAGTAATAAAAGTATAACCAGCAACCGGGGCCGCCGGCTTCAAGACACGGCCAAACAAACGATTAACAAAGCCTTTTCATCAATACTGTACATCAAAAAGCAAGCACCGTGATAAGGTCAGCAAACTGCGAAGGTCGCACATGGTCGCACACTAGGACAGATGTCTCTTGGTGTGAGTGTGGCCAATACCAATATATAAACTCTATGATATACGACGAGATGATCATTATATCGTCTACGGCCAAACGAGCACGTCTATATACACTAGCGGCAATTTACAGTTATATTCAAACTTATCATTCTCTTAGTTGTGCACTTTAGTTTGGTTATTTTATCATTCTAATTTATCTTCTATTTATTACTAAGTATTTTATTATAATTATTAGTTACCATTTCTAACGTTCAAAGTATTGTTCAATTATAGTTATTTTTATATAAACCGTTTAATTATTCGAGCACTAACTTCCCAAAATCTCTCAAACTAACTTCCGTCCTCTTCAAGACATCTGCTACTCCAGGAATCACACACAACAAACGATTCCATTACAGTAACATGGTTGATCGGCATGAAACTTGGTGTCTACGAGCCCAACTTTAACGACAGCTTGGAAATCTTTCATTTCAATTGCAATTAATATAGTAAATAATAAAGAAAAAAAAAATTTACAAAGCTTTATGAAGATTCAGGTATTCACCAAATATAAGCTGATGCGTATAAATATTCGTAGAACACTGAAGAACACACAAAATAACTTGAAGAATTTTGCAATACGTTCGCTTCTGATCTCTCTACTCCTGGACTAACTTCCATGATGCCACGTGGTGGCAAACAAGAGAAGCAAAGCCTGCGTCTTCTCTCCTAACCCCATCATCTATCCTAGCTTTACTCTAAGCTAAAGTTCATTAAGTAAATTCATTTGTTTTTTTTTTTTTGTTTAAACTTTCGCGGTTCATGACTTAAAAATTTTAGGACAACTGATCCTGTTTATAAAGTTTTTGAATGTATGGGTATCATTCTGTGAATGGTAATGTGTAAAAAAGATGCTCAGTCACACTGAAGGCAAAATAAAGGCGATCTCGGAGGGGGTGGGGGAGGTGAGATAGTTTTCCGTAGGGTTTTGTAACTAAGAAAACTTCAACTTAGCCGGATAGGATTTTGTATTGTGCTTCTTTTTACTCAACCTATAGGTTGTTTCCCATTTTGATTGTGACATTCACAATCAGTGTCCGGCTCTTATTGTAGCTTACCTTCTGGATCACAAGCTTACCTTCAGTAGGATTCGAGATTTTTTTTTTCACATAAAGGCAGATTTTTTCAATTAGCCACACTGAATTGTGAGAATTATATTTCAACATGAATAAGGAAATAACATTCTTCTGTAATCTTCCTTCCATGTCTCGGTGCGTATGTAATTATTTTGAATGGTTGCCGCCATTTTTGTAGCATTGAATCTTAACTGATTATTAGTCGGTAAAAAAAGTCGGTATTCTATTTACTGATTGATTTCAAAATTGCAACTAAGTTGTTGCATTCTCGAAGTGTTGTAACAATAATGTGCCGTGTTTCAGAGTAAAAATAAAGGAATAAAGGGGACAAAATCGTTGTGAAATAATCCTTTAATAGATTTTGAATTATTGCAATATTTCCGGCAGTTAAGAGGCAGAAAGATTTGCAAAAGCTGGCGCCAATGTAATTAAACATAACCTTCTACATACTCCGAAATTTTAACTGCTTAGAAATTTGCTTTTGTTTGGGTATAGAATATTGACTGACATTATCTACGACAATGAAAAAAAAACGTTTAACACGAAAACGCTTAACATGAAAAATCGGTTAACCCGAAATCATATTGCGGACCTGACAAAATACTATGTAATTTTGATACATTTTTTTTTCTTTTAACACGAAAAGATTTCATTTCCCGGACGAATAAAATAGATCCGATTTCTGCAGTCACATCGTCATGCAGATTTTTTTGGCTTATTTATTCATTAGACGGAACAAAATAAACAATGGCTACCATTTGTTGCTAGGTTTCCGCTTGTCTTTGAGTAGTTAAATGCACCGCTATTGTCAAAATATTTCAATTAGTTTTCTAATTTGGTAAATTTTGTGTTATATTACTTTCTCTTACTCCTAGTAAGAAGAAGTATTGTAATCGTGTCAAATTTTCGATATCGAGTTTTCACCGGAAATATCCGTTTTGAGGTCCCCTGAATCCAAAAAAGTGGTTTTTAGAAAATGGTCTGTGTGTGTGTGTCCGTGTGTGTGTGTCCGTGTGTGTGTGTGTGTGTGTATGTATGTATGTGAACAGCATAGCTCAAAAACGAAAAACCATAGAAAGTTGAAACTTGATATTCCGTTTAGGTATCACCGTGCGATCTGACACTACGTTATCTGTCAAAATTCCTCAACCGGAAATTCCCCAACTTTACTAGTTGGATTTTTTACTTTTTTGCGATTTTCTCAAAAATGGCTCCGACGATTTTCTTTAAACTTTAAACATCAACCACACATACAAAGAGCTACAACTTTTATTAGAAACATTTCTCCGTGAAAATGCATTGAAGGGCACTTTTGGGGGAAGGGTGGGGTTAGGTTTCCATCTAAAGTGCTATTTGAGTTTATTAGACAATTCTGTCATCTAAATAATGTTAATTAGAATTAAATATGTTGTTGAAATTCCGAGTTTAAAAAAAAATTGGATAACCGGAAGTGCGTTTACTTTACCACTTTATTAAATGATTTATTCTCTTTTTCGCAATTTCTCAAAAATGGCTTCGACGATTTTTTTTGAAACTTCATATATAAACTAAATATGTAAAGATATACATCTTTTATTTAAAACATTTCTTTGGGAAAATTCTTTTAAGGGCACTTTTAGGGGAGGGGTGGGGTTAGTGTTTCATCAAAGTGATATCCGGTTTATTATACAATTCTATCATCCACCCATACTTGAGGTTAGAAATAAATAGTGGCTGAAATCCGCGTTTCAAGAAATTAGGTAAACCGGAGTGCGCTTTTACTGGACCCAGTTTTTTTTTAGTTTTCGACGAATTTCGTTAAATTTGGTACACAAACTATTTAAAAATTTGTCAAATTTATCATTTTTGAGAATGGAGACTAAGAGAACGTTGTGTGAGTGTTTCACACCAGATTTTTTTTTTTTATTGTTGTAATTTTAACATATAGACTTATTATTTATTTTACATGGACAATGGCAGTGAAATCGGGAAGGAAACAAGAAAACCGCTATTTTAAACGTTTAACATGAAATTCATTTAACTCGAAACAATATTTCGGTCCACTCAGTTTCGTATTAAAACTTTTCACTGTATTCAATTATTTAATTATTATTATTTTTTTTTTTATAATTCCAAGTCTATTTTTATCTATTTAAATTAAATGAGTATTTTTTTATAAAAACATCCATCCTGGTTGGGGTTGTAAGACGATCCTATTTACGCCATTTTTTTCCCAGGTCGGAATGGAATTGTCCTGCATTATGATGCTCTCTGATATATCTGAGTAAACTTTAGTTCCACACTTAACCAACAAGAACTGTTAACTTTGTAATAAACTGCGTGTTTCAGATATAATAAAGTAATACTTCTAATCTCTAGTCAATAAAAAAAAAAAAAAAAAAAAAAGTTAACCCAAAATGATATTAAAAATTAAACATTAAATTTGACAAAGTTTAGTTTAACTGGAAACATTTACTGAGCATTTTATTCCACTTATTTATAAGTTTTTTTTTTTTATTCAATGGTTTTCAGCTGCAGGAAAAAATTTAACGCGAGAGGAAATTATTTTTACAACTCACGTAAGGTTTCCCCTTACACCTTTCATTCAAGAAATGTAAAGTTTATCGAAAATGCAAAAAAAAAGTATTCCTTACTATTTTATCAAATTAATGATATCATTTTATTAGATTTTTTTTAATTACATAATAAAGCAACGGTAATATATAACCCCTATATTATTTAAAATTTATATAGATAGAGTTATGGAAAATGCCCATCGCTGGTATGGGAATCGTGTTATCGATCACATTGACCGTCTTTGAATTTCTCTGACGATTAGGCCTGTGATAGCACAAGATAACGATGACAATCTGAATGCATATTCTGTTTGATATTTAGTGATTAATTTGACGATAAAACTGGTATTTCGTAACAGGTGAATCAGATAAGGGAAGGGATTAAAAATGAAAGGAAATTATTATTCCTACAATATGCAATAATAATTAAAAAGGTCGGACAGTTCGTAAGTATTAAGGTTTGTTGTTACATAATTATGGCTTGATGTAGCCGGGAACATTAGGTTGCTTTAACTCAGACAAAAACAGTGTTCTATTAAAGTGGGACGTGGACCTCTCAAAGAACATATACCAGAAAAATTGAGATAGATTTCTGAAGAAAGTCGGCAAATTCCAGTGGATATTTCAATCCTCTTGCTTATGGTCTTAAGAATGTCGGACGAAAGATGGGTTAAGAAGTATCTAAGGTGATTCCCAGGAGGTGATGTCAGACAAATGGAAGAATTTGATACGATGCAAATAACTATAACGGAAAAGCCTGATATAAAAAAAAAAGTACATAATCATAGCGCCGTTTATACTAAAGTGTAAGAGTCTGTTGAACTTAACTCAGTGTTCACAGTCGCTCGGTTACCGATACTGCAAACTTTGTGGAAAGACAGTGATGAAAATGAAATCTTAGTTGGATTCAAATTAGTGGATATGTGTGTAAAGTTAGTTTTGATTGGGGGTTAGCGTTAGCCGATTGGAGTTTCTAACATTGCTGTCCATTTATAGAGGAAAGAATCCAGATGGGATTGTTGCCTACGGTATGGAATGATTTTCGAATGGAGAAATGAAATGAAAAGGTTGAAGTGTTTGGCTGCAGTCTGTCTAAAATAGTAGATTTAGTTATCTTTTCTTGCTTCAAATAAAGACATTTTATTTTCTTAAGTTTTATTATTATTATTATTATTATTATTATTATTATTTTATATAAAAGAGACTACAGAATTGATAAGCATGCATTTATCATTTTCTTCTCTTTTCAAAAAGGAAATAAACATTTCAATTATTTAATTTCCAAAATAATTTTTATAATCCAATGAATAAATTATCTGAAATAAATAGCAAGTAAGTAGGCCAAGCACTATACAAATAAAACATTTTATTTTTCGAGTTGAGGAGTTGTCCGACAAGGATAAGGTCAACTGTTGTCCCTTGTTTTCAGGAATAAAAACAACACCTTTTTCCAGAGTATCCAACAAGTTTTCAGCTCTATCCAACAATGCTTTTCCTCTGCATCAAAAGAAAAAAAAAATGTAAATGATAATTAAGAAAAAATTACATAGTTGTTGTTTATTTAAGGTTAATTTTAACACTAAACATAATCACGCGTTGATCTAATGGCTACCGCACTCGCCTTTCGTGCGAGAATTAAGGGTTCGATTCCAGTGAGGGCAAAATCGGTGTTGACCCAGCATCGTGATAAAAAGTGAGAAGCTACAGTTAGTAGCGCCCTAGGTAGCGAAGGCCGGAACTAAACGACGTGGGAACTGCGCCCCGTGTGATTACATGCCCCTCTATTCAAATAATCGCTGTCTGGCAAGCCTTGGCCCTTCATACGTTTTTTTTTTTTTAACACTAAACATTTATCGGCGTTTTTTTGTATACCACTCCGTAAATTAACCAGTCAAGGGACGCGTGGGAAATGAAATCATATTGTAACAAATTTATTATAGTTAATAGTTAATTTAACATGGGGAAACAACGCATAACAAAATTTTGAGATTAGTAATAAAAAAAAAAAATTAAAAATTTACGTTTTTAATAACACAAAAAACACGGTGACGCGCCTTAAATTACAAAAAAAAAACAAAACAAAAAACAAACAAAAACGCACTTTTTTTGGTTTATAGATACTTGATAGATATTACTTTCTCTAACAGCTTTTAGAGGAAGTATGGTAATCGTGTCAAATTTTCCATTCGAGTTTCCACCAAATATACACCGTTATGATGTCTCAGTGCAGCACCCGCTCTAG
Organism: Triatoma infestans; assembly: GCA_011037195.1. Taxonomy (NCBI): domain Eukaryota; kingdom Metazoa; phylum Arthropoda; class Insecta; order Hemiptera; family Reduviidae; genus Triatoma; species Triatoma infestans. The sequence goes on from JAAEAF010004828.1 coordinate 14,549, forward strand.
CGATTACATGCCCTGGACACAAAGACTAATTGCCGCCCTTAAGAATATATATATATATATATATATATATGTATATATAAAGCAAGTCTACGCATGTTCAATCACAAGCTAAAGCAGCGCTCTGCTCGCGTGTGTAATGACATGGCAAAGTCATTGACATCGGCAAAGTCATAGCGATGTCAAATCCAACAAAGAAAGAATAATTTACAACTTGTGGCCTAGCCAGCTGACTGACTTCAAAACAAGGCCGCAGCCAAACAAAAAAATCAAGGGTAAATACCCTTACATCAAAAGCAAGCGCCGATAAGGCTGGCCACTGACCTAAATCGGTGGTCACCAAATTACGAAGGTCGCACACTAGGACAGATGTCTTGGTGTGAGTGTGGCCAACACCAATATATAAACTCGCCCGTCCCATTGGAAGAGAGGGGGGATTATATCATATACGATTATACGAGCACGTCTTCATATACGAGCAGCAGTTTACGCGTCCATATACAGTTTTATTTAAACTTATTATGTTTTAGTATTGCGTCTTAGTTCGTTTATTTTATCATTCTAATTTATTAGTTATTTATCTTCTATTTAATTCTAAGTATTTTGTTGTTATTAGTTACCATTTATTACGTTAAAATCATTGTTAAAATACAGTTTATTTTTATAAAATCCGTATTAATAATTCGAGCACTAACTTCCAAAATCTCCAAACTAACTTCCGCCCTCTTCAAGACATCTTCTACATCAGGAATCACATTAAACGATTCCATTACACGTGCTAATGCTATTCTGTTCAGAGAATTATATGCATGTTCAAACAAGTTCAAGCATCATCCTTTACAAATTCTGCGTATTAATTTTTCAATAATAGTGTAAATATTTTTAGCTTTTAGTCATAAACAATATAAATACGTTACGCACTGTAAATTTTTAGCAAACGAAAAAAATCGATATGTGAAATTTTCTATTAATTGAATATTTAACATATCAATAGTTTTCTCACACTTTCTGGTAAAATGGCGCACCTAAAGTTTGGCGCCCCGGACAAATGTTTGGGCTGTTCGCCCTTAGAGCGGACTCTCTGCTCTGTGTCCTTGTGAACAGCATTTTTTTGCTCAAATACGAAATATTTCAAAAAGTTCAAAATTGACATTCTATGTGGGGTAATCACACTATGGTATCCGACAGGAACTTACCTGCCAATATTGAGTCAACCGGAAATATTACTTTACTGAATTTTTTATTTTCTTTTGCATTTTTCTAAAAAAAAAAAATCGCATCTAAAGATTTTCAATAAAATTTTGAAATTATTTTCACATGTAATAAACACATTTTTTATTTGAAACATTTCTTTGGGAAAATTCATTTACGTGCTTTATTATTATTTATTATTTATTTATTATACATATATTTGTATCATTTTAAATAATATTATTCTAAGTTTGTAGAAAGTCGTTTGACATGATAGTGCATTTTTATTAAAATGATTTCAAATTTCTGCGATTGTTATTCATAAAAACCAACGACGAATTTTGAATTTTAAATTTGTTACACTAGCATACAATACAAATACCTATCACTTTTGTTGGGAACTTCCCTCCCCCCCAAAAAAAAGTTCATTTAAACTTATGTTGTCAAAATCCCGGTGAAAGTTTGAAGGAAGTTGGTTGACTGGAAAGTACGACATTATTGACCATTTTTTGTTTCTTGTTTGCCGCAATTTTCTCAAAAAAGGCTCCAATGATTTTATTTAAATTTCTTATACTATCTACACCAATGAAATCTTATTTAATTAGAACATTTTCCCGGGAAAATTGATCTTTTTGGGGGGGTTTGAGTGGGAGTAGTAACATTATGTTTCCCTCTAATGTACCACTTCAATACGATATATATGGTTCTACAACTTCTATTACATTTATATATATATTAGAAATATTGCGAAGTCGAAATTTGAAGAAAATTGGTTAACCCGAATTACGACATTTTTTTTTTTTTTTTTTTTGGAAGGGGGCCAATGCACCACACCCTTTTCGATCTATTGTGCTATGCTTCCTGGGTGCCACAGGCTATTGCCCACAGCACATGAACAGATGTCCTTCTCTGAACATCCGTTCCACACAACTTCCATCAGGTTGAGAACTCTGAGGAAATCCCAATACCCTGACGGGCTATAAAGAGAGAGAGTATATCTCGCTCCTCCACCTGATAGCTACCCAGGTTCTTGAATCTTCTCTGAGTGGCAGCGGGCCAATGCACCGCGACCCTTTTCGATCTATTGTGCTATGCTTCCTGGGTGCCACAGGCTATTGCCCACAACACATGAACAGATGTCCTTCTCTGAACATCCTTTCTACACAACCTCCATCAGGTTGAGAATCCTGAGGAATCCCAATACCCTGACGGGCTATAGAGAGAGTATATCCCGCTCCTCCACTTGATAGCTACACAGGTTCTAGAATCTTCTCTGAGTGGCACCCTCGCAATCTGTTCAGGAGATGTAGTGGAGTTTCCACCAGCTCCGCACAGAATCTGCATGAGCTATCACTTTCTAAACCCAGCTTCACCAGGTGTCCTCTAAGTCGGCAATGCCCCGTGAGGAAACCCGTAAGTACGCGGAGCTTGTTCTTGCTCAATCCGATGCAGACTCCCATCTCCGTTGGTTATAATTTCCCAAGCAGATCTTAGCCTGCCGCAAACCGAAGAGGGAGTAATTTCAGATAGTAGTGAGGAATATTTCTCCTACCTGCCAAGGGTCGTAGGTAGATACTTATCTCCGCAACACCTCTATATTTTTGGTGGGACAAATATGTAACATTTGAGATTAATGTTGCCATTTTTACATGTGATTGTACTAACAAGAGTATGAGAAAGTCGTGTGAGTGTTTCACACGACCAGATTTTTAATTATTCTCCTTTACATTGGGTGTCAGCTTGCTCCATGTTGAAAACATGCTTTTACTTAATTTACTCAATAAATTATTTACTTATAAGAGGGCTATTTTTCAACCTTTGATGGGGCTTAAAATATAGACAAATTTGAATCACAAATTTGTTTTATTACCAGAAGTCGGCCAAGTATAATCTAAATTACTTTTCCACATGGTCATACCTGTGGACGAATTTTTCAAAACCCTCTTTTACCGTCAGCGTATTGAAATAAGTCTACACGGCATTTTACCACTTTCTTGGTTTGGAAGCGCTGTACTCCCAGTGCTTTCTTCAGCTGTTGAAAAAGTTGAAAGTCATTCAGTGCTAGATCTAGGCTGTCTAGGTAGGGAAACCGAACACTTCCTAGTGAAATTGAGCAAGAAGCTGTTCAGTCTTGACCGCGGCAGTCTTGCGTTGACATGAATCAAAACAATTTTCCAGACAACAGCATGCCTCTTCTTATGGAATGGCTCTCCGCAAGCGTCATAATGTCCGACAATACATATTTGTAGTGATCGTAGTCCCCAGTTCCATAAACTCTAAGAGCAACACAATTTTCTGATCCCATAAACCCGGTAACCATGTTTCATGGTCTTCTCAACTGAACTTTTTGGACGAGCACATCCCAAGGATATACGTTTTGGGATGTGTGGTATGGATGGGTTTTACGTTATGTGGGTGTGTGCGTGGCTTTGAGTTGATGTATTTATTGCGTGGTTGTGGGCATGTGGCTGCTAAAGGTTTTTAGTCATTTTATTTTTGTAGTTCTTTTGTTAGTGTTGTGTTTGTTGTTGTTACTTTTTGGATCTGTGGCTTGTTATTGGGTACTTCTGGGGCTTTGTTATTGTTTTGTTTACATGCTTAGTTGTATCAGGTGCTTTTGGATAGGGTGTTTCGGCGTTGCTTACTTGAGTAGTGTGGAGGAGGTAGGGAGGGCAGGAATTTTCTTTCGCTCTTTTCCTTCTTCCCTTTCTGAAGTCGATGGCTTCTCGGGGTGTGTGTGAGCGCAAGCTCAGGGGGCGCCCGAATGGTGTGAGGGAAAAAAACATTTTGGATTTGTTGAGGGAGTGTGTGTGTGTGTATGCATCCATTGTTTGGATTGATTTAAAGACTCTGGATTGTAACAAAGTACCCACGTTCCATACCCTGTCACGCAGTTGATTTCAAAAATCCTTCTTCCTCATCAGAGTTTATGGAGCCGGAGAATACGATCACTACAAACGTGTGTTGCCGGACAATAAGCCGAAGAGCCATCCAGAATAAAATAGGAGGCATGCTGTCGTCTGGCATTGTTTTGATTTATGTCAACGCAAGACCATATACACTGTTGCGATAACCCAACAGATTCTTGGTCAATTTTATTGGGAAGTGTTCGATCACCCAATGGTGTACAGCCCAAATCTAGCGCCGAGTGTCTTTCACTTTTTTCGACAGCTGAAGAAAGAGGTTCAAGACGCCATACAGACTTATCTCAATAAGCTGAAGGCAATCATTTCCGAAGAGGATATTGGAAAACTCGCCCACCGTATGAAAATGTCTCAATCTTCACGGTGACTGTGTAGAAAAGTAAGTTAGATTGTACTTGACTCCTGGTAATAAAATGAATTTGTGAGTCACACTTATCTTTATTTTATGCCCCATCGGAGATTGAAGAAAAATAGCAGCCCTTGTAAAATGCACTGATATTAATTGTAGAAAGTATAAATAATGTAATATTTTAGTAGATGACTGATTGAATAAGTATTTATGAATAAAATATCTCAAAAAACAAACTTTCTAGTAAGTTCATACTTGTTATTTCATTTATGAAGCATTTAACTGAAAAATAAATTAAACACAAAATTATATATGCTATGTATACCGCTCTTGATGTTGAGCTCTGCGTTTTTGTTTGTCTGCTTTTCCAGTCTTGGACTTTTCTTGCTGGGTATTTTCTAAAAGTTTGTTCAAGGATTTGACATCGATCAACATTTCGCTATAAAAAACAAAAAGGAAAAAGAAAAAACAGCATTATACATTTATTTATGTGGAGAACATAAAGCATCCAAAGGCGCTTGATTTGATATGTAGAAGCGCAAGTTGCACCCTACAGGATTCTTGCAGAATCTTGCCTCTCTCGGATGGACGCCATTGTAGACATGACCTTCCCAACAATATGTTTTTACCAATAATAAATAGTTCACAATCAATAATATATTTAAATTTCACTCATACCAATTAAAACAGGATAAATCATATCGATTCGCCGCTAAGGGGATCCAGCCAGAGCCGTTAATAACGTATTCCATCGAATCTCAAAAAAAATTCCTTTGCCATTAATTTTTTTATGGTTCTTAAGCCAAAATCGAATAATGCAGACATTTTCAACCTTCAGCATTTTAACTGTATTAAATTCAAAATTGAGGAGCCAAAGAAGGAACGTACAAGGAAATGTAAACGCTGTCAAGAGTATGGCCTTACAAGAGGGTACTGAGCAAGTCCGTTCTCTCTACAGAAAGCTGTGCGAAGCTTCCTGACATACCTGCACAAATGTATTTACAAATGTCGGGGCTGTTTCTAATTTACAAGGATTCACAATGCCAAGAAACGTGTCTCAGACTCCAGCAACATCAATGTCCCACACCCAGCACCACCACCTCCCCAGACTATACGCACCCTATGCCCAGATCACAAGAGGCGCTTCAACGGCAGAGAGTCACATTCCCTATCAACTTCACAACTTCAATCTTCTTCCCATGATCCTCAATAATTTTCCATCTCCTGTTTCTCCTAATTACAGCCCTTAACTAGTTCCTTCCCCCACAAATCAATCCATGAATATCTATCTACCTCTGGAATTCCATTTTCAACAAAGACATAATTACTGCAAGACAAACGCATTAACGTGGCTCTCAATTACAGACACATTTTAAATCACGTTCATCATGGTCCCGGGACTGCACCGCATATATAGAGTTTCTTCAAAACTTCGTTTACTGTTAACACACATGCCTATCACTTTTATTTGTAATATTTTTTTTGTGGGGGGAGGGGAAAAATTGTTTCAGAAACATTTTCCGTGGTTGCCTGTTTCATTTTGTGGTCATCGACCGGTTTTTCGGGCCATTGCCCATCTTCAAGATGCGTTTGTCAGACAGTGTGATAACATAGACTTGCACAGAGCAAATTCAGTTTATATACTCATTTGTTCTGTTTAATATTACTCACTTGCACAGTTTATAAACTGAATTTGCTCTGTGCAAATCTGTGTTATCACAGTATCTGTCAAACGCATTCTGAAGATGGGCGAACGCCTGAAATCGGTCGATGATCACAAAATGAAACCTACCACGGGAAAATGTCTCTGATGCTTTCCAGCTCTGCGGAACCAACCACCACAACAAAAATTCTTCTGGTTCCTTTTTGGTTTCTTCTGAATAACCATTTCAGCCCAAATTTATGGTTCTAACTGTCTATATAATATATATTTAACAGCATTGCTAGAATTTCAAACTTAAACAAATTTATTTACCGGAAGTAAGAAGAATAGTTTTTAAATTTTTAATTTTTTTTTAAATTTTCTCTAAAATTGTTACAATAATTTTTCTTTAAACGCGAGATAATAATTGCAAAGAAATAAAAATTGAAACATTTTTCACGATAAAATTAGTTTTGAAAATTCTGAAGAAACTGTGACGTAATATTTCAAATTTTACTTTGGTTTGTACTGCGTTATTAGCTCTCTCTTCTGGGCTATAATGTAATCACATTAACTATTGCCTCCTTTAAGATAAGTATTTACTTTTAACACTTATATGTTTATGTTAGGGCATACAGTGTGGTGCGTGATAGAAATTTAAAACTTAAATCAACTTCCTATTAACTAGGGGGGTGGTCTCAAACATGAATGCAGCTAAAGGGTCACTCACTTAGATATACATCAAATGGCGGGCTGTATTTTTTTCTATAGACCCTTAAAAAAAAAAAAAAAAAAAAAAAAACACCAATGGCGCAAAAGCCGATGAAGGACCATGAACTAAAATATTGTAATGCAGCCAGTGGTGCCATCTAGGAGAGGAAATAGGAACCTCAAGTTCTCTTGGTGGCCGCTACGAAGCGCTGGTGACGCGCTCTAGTTCTTTCTGGAAGGATTGAGAAGATTCTACACCGGTATAATAAATAGTAGGACCGCAGAGAGTTGAGAGAGTTTTTTTTTAGTTACAAACAAAGTGTACGTTTGTGGAAAGTGTATAAAATGTGAACAAAGTGAACTTTTGTGGTTTAAACTGTGAAGTAATTATTATTAAGTGTGGTATTTTGTAATTTATTGTGTATAACAATAATTTGGTGTTTTCTTTAATGAAGTTTAGAGTATTTTTATCTATACGAACCCAGTACTATTTAGAGTATTTTTATCTAACTAGTTGCAGTAGCTAGTTTAGAGGGGAAAAACCTTACAATATTATTAAAATAGCAAGGGTCTAAACAAATAACTTTAAATTGCCTTGCGTGCCACTTTTAAATAGTTACAATAGCATTTAAATTTTAAATTTTTTATTGTTTTTATTTAATAAATTTCCATTAAAACTTTTAATTTTAATAAATATTTATTTTTTCTTTAATTTTATATCAATGGAAGGAATCTAAATATAATAAAATGACTTTATATTTGAGGAAAGCAGAACCTCCTCTCTCTCTCTTCCCCAAAAACTTTGTTAAATGATCTTTCACTGAAAAAAGTTTCAAATAAAAGTGTTAGGTCTCTATATTCATAGTTAGTGTAATAAATGTAATGAAATTCGGCTATCCGTTTTTCTTGAAACTCAGAATTTTGGCAATATTAATATTCTAATTATTATTATTTAGTTGATAGATTTGTATAATAAATTGTAATAGCACATTAGAGGAAAGCATAACCCCGCCGTACTCCCACAAAAGCCATCTTAAATGAGAATTTTTCTGGAGAAATGTTTCAAATAATGGTTTTAGCCCTTTATAAAACATGTTGTCGATATTAGCATTTTGAGACCAGTGATCATTTGGCTGGCAGTATCTCTTGGTGAATTGGGCCACAATCTTCCATAACTGAGGTTTATGTGCTATTCTTTGTTGTATCTTGGATGAGAGGATATTTAAACACTAACTTTAAAAAGTGTTTGTATCTGCTCGGACAGCCAAGCTGCGATGAAGGTCCTGACTTTTGTGTCTTCACTTCCAGGTTGGTGTTAGAATGTTTTAAAAGACTGAAAGTGCTTTCTTCTTTGAAGGAGGTCTTCTAGTTTGGGTACCAGGTCATATGGGAATTTTCGGGAATGACGAGGTGGATAGGTTTGCCAAATTAGGCGCCTCATTCCCTTTCATTGGTTCCGAGTCTGCTGTTGGCGTGTCTTCTGGCACATGTCTGCCAGGCTTCCAGTCATGGACAGCTTCTCAGCATTCATCCTTATGGATGAGCACAATTGGTTGTCGGCAATCTAAAAATGCTCATTAGAGGTCCGGAGGGTTATTAGTGAGACTTTGCTGTGTCTTTTACGGAGCTCTCTCAGGCATCTTGTTGTGGACATTATGGTTTAAGGAGACATCTCTGAGTAACGAGGCTTATGCTAGATCGTTTTGTAGAGTCAGTCAGACAGAGGAGGAAACACCGATCCATTATGACAGATTTTGCCTGGGTTGTGAAGAAATTAGGTACAGGACCTTCGGTTGGAACAGGATGTCTGTGGAAAAGCTTAGGCTATTTCCCTTAACGTTATTGTTCGATTTATTCAAACTATGGTGAATGTTATCAAAACATCAGTCTCGATTTTTGTTCTAGACCCTTACCTGTTGACTAAGTACGGAATAGGTGTGATAACTGCAATTAATGTAAGCAGTTGGGACCGATGTTTTCGGCTACTGTGTGACAGTGTGCGAACTGAATTTAAAAATCAATTTAATGAGAAGGTAAATGATTATGATCAGTACCCCATTTATAGGGAACTAAAATGTGACCTAGGTTCTAATCATTATTTGCAGTGTAACGTTTCATTGGATCAAACGAGATGGATAATGAGGGCTAGGTCGGGCATGTTAAATTTAGGCCATCAGTCTGCATTTTTTGATGACAGTCTGTTATATTGCGAACTATGCGGGTGCTACTTTTCGGACAAAACTTATCATTATCTGGCAGTTTGTACCCGTTTTAGTGAATTGAGGCTGAAATGGTTTGGTAGTCAGCGTGTATCGGGGCATACTATGATGGAGTTATTAAATGGCAGACATTGGCCTTCTCTAGCAAATTTTTGCAAAGCCGCACATGCGTAGTCACAAGTCTGCTAGTGGTAATTGATTATATATTTTGCTAATTATGTTTTTACTTATTTTAATTTGTTATTTGTAATTTGAAAAGTTTATTTTGTCAGGATTGAAGAATATGATATTTTGTTAAATTTTACGTTACATTTTATCCATTTAAGTTGAATTATCAGTTTACTTTTCTTATATATTATTAATTTATTATACGACTCTACCAAACGGTCAGAGACCATGGTATTGTCTTTACGTAAAAAATTTTAATTCGGTAATTTTCTGGTTCTTTTGTTTTCTTTTTTTGCATCTTAATAAGTATTATTTATTTTATGATTACCATGTATTAATTGTTCTATCAGTGTAGTAATAAAGACGTTCAATCAATCAAAATTTTGTTCTAGACCCGGTTTGTTGTGGTTTTTCTTGGGGTTGCTATATGGGCCCTGTGTGGCTTTAGATAGCGTGGAGTTTGGTCCCTCCCCACAGACAAATAATAATAATAATAATAACAGTATGTAGTCGATATACTTAATTTAAAAAAATTGCAAAAAACAATAATCTTTGAGTAAATTTTGTTACTTTCGGTTGAAGAATTTCGACCAAAATAAATTCATGTCCCGGGATCCCCGGATGGTGATATTCACACAGAATATGTCAAGTTTTGGAAGCTTTCTGCGATTTTTTGATTCATGAACTATGCTATTTACATACAATAAACACACACACAAAAAATACACACAGACCAAAAATATGTATTGTCGGTGAATACTATGTAGATATTGAAAATTTGACACGATGGCAATACTTCCTCGAACAGCAAATTAAAGAAAGTAATAAAATAATTTTATGAAAATAATTAAAATACATAATTTAAATGACTTTGAAAAATTGAGGTTTTTTTTTTTTTAGAATATTTAGATTAGATTCTGAGAGGGTTTGGCAATAAGTCTACATCACCGTGTCTAGTATAGTCTATTGTAGCATCCTCAATTACAATATTCTCTCCAGTATTGTCTGTTCAATTAGATTTAGAAATCTGTTTACGGACACTTTGGTAAAGTTTCAAGGCATTACTTTTTAGATAATAGAATTTTTTGTTCTATTTTAATCACCACGAGACGTTAGAATCATTTTTAGGGAAGATATCATCATATCACGGGCAGGATACATACATAGCCTTCGCGAGCTGTCACTTTGCGACCTATGCTCTACATGATGATTAATAACAAATACTTTGACGATGGATGAGAATATGAAACCGGAAAATCAATAAATAAAACAAAAAAACACATGTTACGACCGGGTAAAATCCCCAAAAATTATTTAGTTATATGGAAGTCACAAAAAAAAAAAAGATTTTATTAATAAAAATTAATTAATTATTAATTTAATGAATTATTGTTACCTTTTTTCCAATGTCTCTGGTTTCTTATCATCAAACATTAGCGGTATATTAGTCTTACTTTCTGGTAATAAATCTTCAAATTTCTGTTCTGCAGTATCGATCGTCAACACCAGCGGTTCAAGTTTTTTACCGGATTTCGCTATTGTATGCTGCTCCACCAACCATTCGAGCCTGTATAAAAACATTTATTAGTTATTTATTAGCTTAGCAGGGGAACCTATATTTCTTGTTCTTGCCCAAAATGTGCGGGTCAACAGAATGATAATTCTGTAGCGTGTAAACAACAGTCTTATATAAAAGCTGTGGATGGTCCACATTTATACTCCCCGTTAATCACAACGCCTCATTCTCACAACGCCTTTGTCGCCAGAAATAATCATTTATATGTGCGCTATGAGAAATACTTCCGATTTCAAATTCAAAGTTGCATAAAATTTCGGTAGTATTTTCAATATTCACTTCTAATTCAAAAGTATTATGCTTGTGTAATGTTTTGGTGTGATGATGTGTATTTGTAGTAGCACGAGCGTTATTGTATAATAAAGGGCTTGTATGTATGCAAGTTTAAAAGAGAATGAAGTATTAGCAATAATAAAGAAATCACACTGTTTTTGAAATAGCTATATTCTCTAAGAGAAATTAATTTACTTTAGATTATCACAACAACAAGCTTATAAATTAACTGGAATATACTGTAATGTTATAACACAACTCAGAAGCGTCCTCCTTGAATTCTAGAACAAGTCTGTCTTTAAAATATCTCTTCTCTTTGTTTCTCCAATTCCTCCCCTTGAGGAGAAGGGGTAGTGCTATGCCATAATTGTTCTTGAACCGTACCAGTAACTGGACTTGTTCTACCTGGCTAGCCCTTTTGCAAGGGAATGTCACATTTCTGATTTTTTTATAATTTAATATTATTTCCAAGTTTCTTGCATCCATCACACTTGCTATATCAGCGTTCTTAAAAACTTACAGCTTGTTTACTTGTACACATGCATTTACCTAACTTTAACTCGTTGAATAGCAAACGAATGTCTCCTGTTGTGGTGGTTGGTTCTGCAGAGCTGGAAAGCATCAGGGAAATTTTCCATGATAGCTTGCTTCAGTTTGTGATCATCGACCGGTTTCGGGCGTTCGCCTATCTTCAGGTTGCGTTGGTCAGACAATGTGATAATACAGACTTCCATAGAGCAAATTCAGTTTACACATTCCCGTTATACACACTTACACACAGAGTGTGTAAACTGAATTTGCTCTGTGCAAGTCTGTGTTATCACACTGTCTGAACAAACGCATCCTGAAGATTGGCGGACGCCCGAAACCGGTCGATGACGACAAAATGAAGGAGGCTATCACGGTGGAAAAGGTCTCTGATAATGTCGCCTGTCACTAAATACAGGAATCACGATGCCATTAACAATATTTACATAGAATTATTTTAAACAACGCTGTAAGAAAGCTACGATTTCATTTGCAAAATTTATATAAGACTGTTTTTTTAATCAGGGTATAAAGTTAGGTAGCTTAAAGGTCTCCAGACTTAAAGTTTTCGTGGAAATATAAAAAGAAAGAAATAATGAAAGACAATAAAATCTGAGGAGTAACAATGGAGTTATTGCCGTACGTGGAAGACTTGAGAATCCAATTAATCACCTTCCATCAAAGTGGTTTACATCCTTTGAAAAAAAAAATAAAATAAATGAAATCCAGACTTAAAAAATTAATTTTACATTATTTCCAATGTGTACACTTACTTGTCAGCAGTAGCGAACAATTCTGAATAATTCATGAATTCCATCTTGGATGGTGACCATCTGAAATTAATAATAATAATAAAAATAATCTGGTGTGAAACATTCACACAACTTTCTCTTACTCATAATTATAAGTCTCAAAATTATAATTGACAAATTTTATAGTTTGTGTACAAAATTTAATGGAAATTTGTCGAAAATTGAAAAAAAAAAACTGTTCAGTAAAAGCGCACTTCCGGTTTACTAATTTTCTTGAAACTCCGAATATAGGCCATCTATTTATTTCTAATTAATTTTGTTTGGATAATAGAATTGTATAATCAATTATGATAGCACTTTAGAGAAAAGCGTAACCCCCATCCCACCCCTAAAAGTACACTTAAATGAATTTTCCCCAGAGAAATGTTTTTAAATAAAAGTTATAGATCTTTGTATGTTTAGTTTATATAAGAAGTTTCAAGAAAATCATCGGAGCCATTTTTGAGAAATTCGCGAAAAAGTGAAAAAAAATCATTTAGTAAAGTGGTAAAGTAAAACGCACTTCCTGTTATCCGATTTTTTCTAAACTCGGAATTTTAACAACATATTTAATTTTAATTAACATTATTTAGATGATAGAATTGTCTAATAAACTGAAATAGCACTTCAGATAAAAACCTAACCACACCCCTCCCCCATAAGTGCTCTTAAATGAATTTTCCCAGAGAAATGTTACAAATAAAAGTTGTAGCCCCTTGTATGTGTAGTTAATGTACCATGTTTGAAGAAAATCATCGGAGCCGTTATTGAGAAAATTGCAAAAAAAAAAAAAAAAAAAAAAAAAAAAAAACAAAAAAAAAAACTTGTAATGTGGTACTTCCGGTTGAGGAATTTTGACAGATAACGTAGGATCAGAACCCATGGTGATAACTAAACAGAATATCAAGTTTGAACTTTCTACGGTTTTTCGTTTTTGAGCTATGCTGTACACATACATACACACACAGAGAGACACACACACACACACCGTTTGCTAAAAAACACTTTTTTAGAATCAGGGGGACCTCAAAACGGATATTTCCTGGTGAAAACTCGATATCGAAAATTTGACACGATTACAATACTTCCTCTCTTACTAGGAGTAGGAGAAAGTAAAATATATGTGAACTGTTAGGATTATTGTTTTATCAGATATGTTTTGTGATATAATATCGCTATCACATATTTTGGGCCAGCGGGATAATTATCTTCATGAACCTTTCTTTTTACTTTCTCTTACTCCTAGTAAGAGGAAGTATTGTAATCGTGTCAAATTTTCTATATCGAGTTTTCACCGGAAATATTCGTTTTGAGGTCCCCTGAGTCCAAAAAAGTTGTTTTTAGCGAATGGTCTGTGTGTGTGTGTGTGTCTGTGTGTGTGTGTGTGTATGTATGTGAACAGCATAGCTCAAAAAAGAAAATCGTAGAAAGTTCAAACTTGTATATTACGTTTAGGTATCACCATGGGATCTGACGGTGCGTTATGTGTCAATATTCCTCAACCGGAAGTACCACTTTACTAGTTGTTTTTTTTACGTTTTTGCAATTTTCTCAAAAATGGCTCCGAAGATTTTCTTTAAACTTGCTATATCAACTACACATACAAAGAGCTACAACTTTTATTTGAAACATTTCTCCAGGAAAATTCATTTAAGGGCACTTCTGGGGGAGGGGTGGGGTTAGGTTTTCATCTTAACTGCTGTTTCAGTATATTAGACAATTCTGTCATCTAAATAATGTTAATTAGAATTAAATATGTTGTTGAAATTCCGAGTTTGAAAAAAAATAGATAACCGGAAGTGCGTTTTTACTGAAATATAATTTTCAGTTTTCTGGTATTTTCTCGAAAATGGCTCCAACGATTTTCTTTAAACCAGCGTTGTTAACTATACATATAAAGAGCTACAACTTTTATTTGAAACTTTTCCCCTGATAAATTCATTTAAGGGGACTTTTGGGGGAGGGGGGTTATGTTTTTCTTTAAAATGCTATCACAGTTGATTATACAATTCTGTCATCCAAATTGAAATAACTAGAAATTAATATATGACCCAAATTCCGAGTTTCAAGGAAATTAGTAAACCGGACAGTTTTACTGGACAGTGTTTTCACTTTTCGACGAATTTTATTAAATTTGGTACACTAACTATAAAATTTGTCAATTATAATTTTGAGTACTGGAGTAAGAGAAAGTTGTGTGAGTGTTTCACACCAGATTTTTTTTTTTTGGATTAGAAATTTTATTGTTATTTGTTTGCTATAAATTATTTGATTCGGAAGTTTGCGGATAATCGAGAAGTATATACTGTCATGGAAATCATTGATTGCGATTTACGCTAAACAGTTTTTTTTTTTTCAGTTTTTCTATGGTTTTTCCCTAAACGACATCATCGGATTTTATTAAACTTGTTATGCTAACTATACATATCCGTGACATATCCCACTCTTGTAACTTTTTGTTTATTTTCCAAAATATTGACTTTAGAAGTGGGGATTCTGTGGGAGCTGGAAAGAGGTCACGGTTGCCCTGAAAAAAGTGCGGTTTTTATTATGTTTAGATTCACTCATTGATATGTAAAATTGAAGATCGTAAAACATTTAGTGAAAATTATAAGTGGGAAGAAATGCAATGCAGCTGTGCTCTCTCTCTCTCCTTTGGCTCTACGGTCCACGAAGGACCTTGGCCTCCTCTGTCACTCTATCCCACTCCTCTCTCACTAAAGCAATCCTTCTCCATCTCCTTACTCCCAAACTCTGATGCCTTCCTCTACATCATCCAGCCACCTAATCCTCGGTCTTCCTCTTCTTCTCGCCCCCTCCCCCTGGGTGCCCATCCATTATTTTCCAGGGGAATCTGGAATCTTCCATTCTCATTACATGCCTAGCCATCTCAATCTTCCCCTCTTAATCCATCCTACTAAATCTTGCTCCTGGTACAGCGCTCTTATTTCACTATTCTTCCTAATTCTGTACCTTTCTCCTTCTTCCACTGGGCCAAAGATTTTCCTTAGAATCTTCCTCTCCCAAGCATTTAGCAGTCTTTCGTCCTCCTTGGTTAACACCCACGTCTCGCTGGCATACGCAACCACTGGCCTCAATATACTTTTGTAGACGATTAGTTTTGCCTCCCTAGACAGTTCTCAAAAACTTAACACCTTCTGCAGTGCTGGGAAACACCTATTGCCTGCCGTTAACCTACCTTTTATTTCTACGCCCATTTCATTCTTTTCGGTTAAAATGGCTCCCAGATATTTTAAAGATGACACCCTCTTCTCAAACTTGTTAGGTGCGCATATAGGCGCTTCATAAGTACCCAGGTTACTTCGCGAACACACCATGAACTTCGTCTTTGCCTGATTTATTCTTAGGCGCAGTTTCTTCGAAGCCGCTTTAAATTCTTGGAAAGAACCCGCCAGCGCTGCTTTGGTTCTCCCTGTCAAGATGACATCGTCTGCGTATGCCAAAAGTTGACTTAATCTATTATAGATTGTGCCATTGGTGCTTGTCCGTATGGCTCTTATTGCCTTTTCTAGAGCTAAATTAAAAAGTAAGGGGGAGAGCGGGTCCCCCTGCCACAAGCCTTTACTTTCCGAGGTATTACCTTGTACCTTCACACATCCTTTTGTGCCGGATAATGTCATTCCGGTGAGCCGGATCAATTTCGCTGGGATGCCAAACTGCTTCATACACATCAGCAGCTCATTTCTCTTCAGACTGTCATAAGCCTGTTGGAAGTCAATAAATAGATGATGGAGAGTAACGTCATATTCATATGTTTTTTCCATCATCATTCTCATGGAAGAGATATGGTCCGTGGTAGACCTACCTTGTCTATACCCGCTCTGGTATTCCCCAATTATTTTCTCCGCCCATTTATTCAGCCTATTCTTCAAAAGGGCCGAAAATACTTTATGTGCCGTGTTTAAAAGAGAGATTCCGCGATAACTATGGCACTCTAACTTATTACCTTTTTTATAAATAGGGCAAATGATAGCGGTGTTCCAACCCTCAGGCATCTTCTCACCGATCCAAATGTCCCAAATGAGGCTGTAAATTTCCTTCATTAATTCTTCTCCACCATACTTGAGTAATT
>JAAEAF010004829.1:0-81582 GCA_011037195.1 Triatoma infestans
AAAAGTTTTTGTGAATGAAAGCAATGTTGACCTATGAAGTTAGTTAGCAAATACTATTCGATTTTTTCGCTGCAATTTGTATCAGCTTTTACTTTGTCTAATCCTTTATTCAATTGTTAACCCAAGCGTCTTTACCTCTCATTTACTATTATAACCTGCAACTAAAATTTTCAGAGGAAAAATCATGATTTGCGGTCCTCTGAGACAATATGCAAAGAAAGAACTAAGCGCAAAGGGGGCAGCCAAAAAAATATATGCATTGGAAGGAAAGGGGATGGTAAACAGAAATATGACAGCTTTTTGGTTTTTTACATTTCAAAAGTGGGAACACCAGCCTTCAAGTGAGCCAATGTCAGGAAGTTCTTCGGTTTTCGATGATGAGGATTTCTCGAGTAATCGAGGATTATCTATCCTAGTAAGGGCTTTAAACGCCGTGTTGAGCCGCCATCTCAGAAAGCTCGATGTCCCGAATTTAAGATCAAGATCAGATTCTCATAAATTATCAGAACGCCGAGCCAAACAGCCTGTAGATTTGCTCCAAAACCCAATAGATGATGAATTATGGAAAGTAATAATTACAAGTGTTGAAAAGTGGAAATTTCTGAATATCCACAAGGGCATTTAGCTCAACCAGAAGTAGCCAAGATCGTTTCGGGAAATAAGCCATGCTTTACCTTTGGTGGACCTTTGAAAGTGTTTCGCAAATGTAGCTGTTGCAGACGATAGAACTGTTGACACTGACCAAAAAAAAAAAAAAATATCTGGATAAAGTTGATAGAGCTGGCTAGTTTAAAAAGCGAGCATCTCCTTTTAATTAATCGAAATAAAGCCATTCTGCAACATGATTACACTCCCACCCATCGTCCCGTTTGATTCAGGTAAAATTAGCAGAATTGGGAGGATATAATGGATGTGTTAGGTGGAGAGAATTTGGTTAACCTTGGTTAACTCCAGACGGAGTTAACATTGGTTAACTATGCATAATAATAAAGAGACACAGTCTGTCTGGACTTTACAATAGTGAATGGTTAAGGTAGAGTGGTATGAAAATGACACGAAGTGACTGGCTAGATGAATTATATTGAACTGTATGGAACTGTATTGAACTGTAATCCCATGGACTGTTCGTCCCTGTATTTATACAGTTTTCCCACTCCAGTCCGAGAGAGTGGTTGGGTTTGTTTCTCTTCTCTTTACTCTCTTTGGTTGCTGATCTCTCTTTGATTGCTGTTACAGAGAAGTAAGCGTTTTGTCAAACTCTGTTTATAGCCCTGATGTTGCATCATCTAATTACGGCCCTTTTCAGTCTTTGGCTGATTTTCTCCAAGGAACAACTTTAACAATTATGAAGTAGTGTGATTAGGCTGCGAGGAGTTTTTCGCCTCAAAACCAAAGGCGTGGTACCATAATTAAATGCTTAAAAAAATTTGGAGGAAAGCTGTTAAAATGAAGGTTTATCTTTGAAGAATAAGATTCAAGCAAGCGTTTTTATATTTATTTTTAAGTAAAACTGTAACAGCTTCTTTAAATTCCATTCTTCGATAACTGCTCATCCTAGGATACTTTAATTCACCAGCTTTCCTTAAACTCTCCCGACAATCCACGTAGACGGTTGAAGTGAAGATGACCTTGTTAAATAGAATAAAAGATGTTAAATAGAATAGTTCAAGATAGTGGAGTGCCATCGCTGGATGTCTTCTCCAATCCATGCTGTTTAAATTAATTTCATTTAACAAATTATTTGTTGCATGTATTTTTTGTAGTTGTCTAAGAGTTGATAAAACTTGTGTAACACCTAGTATTAGAATGTTGTAGATGTTGTCAAAAATATATCCCTATAAGGACTCTTTCCTTAAGGTTTCTTACTTAAGATAGATCCCTCAACACTGATTAAAGACTGCTTACTTCTTGTAGATATGTTGAAGAATATTTATAGACTTTCTGTTTCTTCGAATACTGGTTACAGACTGATTGTGAAATGAGCCTCATCCATTCGAAAATCTGGCTTTCAAGACTGATTAAAGACTGCTTGCTTCTTGTAGATATGTTGAAGAATCTTAGGAGACTTATTGTCTCATTGAGGGATTGTTTATTGTCACCTCGAATACTGTTTATGGACTGATTGCGAAATGGACTGCAGTCATTCGAAAATCTGGTCTAATAATTAGATGTGTTACTGTTCGTGTCACTGGTAGTCATGCCGTTTATGGAGTATAGTACGCAATAACATAACATCAGTCGCCTTGTAGATAGTAGTGATAAGAAACATGATGTCTGGTGTCTGGCACAGATCACTCGTTGTGATAAAAAGTATATTTCCAAAACAGACTAATTATATTTTTTCAACACTCTTAAGATTGCCTCATCTTTTGAATTATTTAGTTATAATGGGGTTGTTGAAGGAGAGAAATGGTCTGGATTAAATGAAATAACTAAATATGGTTAACACTCTATAATATGATAGGTGACACTGACTGCCTGGACTTTACACTTGAAATGTTAGAGTATGGTAGAGTGGTAATGGGTAATGACACGTAGAGTGACCGGCTGTATGAACTCAGTAGTATGAACTGTTCTCTATCTGTTTCCCGTGCTCTAGTTATGTGATTTCTCCCACTCCAGTCCGAGAGAGTGGTCCTGTCATTTTGTCTCTCTCTCTGCTTTTACATCATCCCCTCTCCTGAAGAAATTTTTCATATGCGAAAAATTTGAGCGTGCTGGTGAGTGTAGCACATTTGGTTTGGCTACGAGTTTGTCGCAGCTACCCTGGGTAGTTGAAACTAGCTAAGTTGATGGAGACTAGCTTTTGATGCAGAAAGCTTAGTGATGATGCTGTTGCAAGCTAGCGAGTGATGTTGAAAATAGCGATAATGATGTCTTCTTGTGTCATTATAAGGAACGAAGGAGAGAGAGGAAGAGGATGAATTTATGAGTCCATGGCAGTAATTCAAAAATGTATACAAATCATGACAAAATTTAGCATAAATCAAGTATTAGAATAAATAGATAATGAAAATTGTCTTTACGCTACTTCAGTTTGTAAAAATGTTTACATTTTCAAGTTAAATTAATAATTAACATTGTAAAAAAATTTATTAACATAGATTATTTTCTTTTTTTTTTTTTTTAAATGATGAGCATTAAAAAATATATATGTTTTAAAAGAAGTTATTGGAAATATTATTTTTTAAATTAACTAGTTCGTAATATTAACATGGAAAAATAATTGAAAATTTTTAATCTTTTAATAATGAAAAAAAAATATTTCGTTTACTCATATTGTAAGTATACTAAAGTTTAATTTAATATTCAATAGGATACATTATTTATTATTATATCCTAATAATTAATGTTAACATATTTTTAACATATTAATTTATTATATTGATATATTATAGATTTTTTTTTTTTTATAACATAAGTTTTTAAAAATAGTTCGTAATATTAATATGGAAAAAATTGTTAATATTTTTATAATGAAAAAATAATATTTAGTTTACTCATATTGTATGAATGCTAAAGGTTAATATAATATTCAATAGGATACATTAATTTATTATTTTATTTTCTGTAATTCTTAGCTTAATAATGATAACTTATTTTTAACATAGTAATTTATTATATTGAAATTTTAGTGATAATTTTTTTTTTTTGAGCTATACGCACACACATCTATTTACAATTAATATTTATTATTTACAATAAATTATGATAAATGTTTTCATCCTTCTAGGAATAATAATTACTTTTGTGTGTGTATTTGATATAATTAATAAAAATATAGGAAAATAGGGATTAAAAAAAAAAAAAAGAAAAATGTTGAGAAAAAAAATCTAAGAAAATACTCAAAGAAGTAATTAGTAAAGAAAAATATTCAAAGATAATAGATAATAGCAGTTAGTAACAAACAATTTATGAATATTAAAAAAATTGTACCAGTGCAGCATTTTGGTCGACGAATTTTGTCAAGTCAATGAAGATTTTATTAAGTCCAGTTAATGAACAGTGTCAATATGTGTTATTTAATTATGTTTTCACCCCAGTTAATGAGAAGTATGTATTCTCCTATTTGATTATGATCCTTCAGTCCATTGCATGTTAGTTGAATCAAGTGATTCTGAAATTATGAAATTTACCTGCTGTGAATCAAAGTGCAATGATTCGTTGTTTATTAAAGTTTGTGATTTTTATTTTCGAGGAATTAGTTATCGTATTATTGTGTTTTCTTGTTTGTTTTATTTGTTTACTGTTGCTGTTGATAAATGTTTTATTTAAACTTATTATTCATTACATTGATAATAGATTTTACGATGATAGATTTTATAGTGAGTTCTTTTGATTAAAATTTAAATTTAAGGCTAAGCGAGCAGGAATATAGCTTGCAGGAATAAGGAATGTTTGGCAATTTCATGGGAAAGGAGCGGTCTGGAAATGAGCTCATGAGTGATTACAGATGTCAATTGAGGTGCACATTTATAATTTAAATTTGCGAAGTATGAAACGATGTCGGCAGATTTTGTAGTATCGTCGGTTAATTCATTGCTTAACATTTCCTTTCTAGATAATTCCGAAGTTGCTAAAAGGTCGTGAGAGAGAGAAAAAAATGTACATAACTTAAAGATTAAGAAATTCATTTGTTTTCATTCATGCTGTTTCTAAAGAAAAACATACTTAGTTATAAAACATTAAGAAAAAAATATTAATAATATATAAGGGATTTCCAAAATTTGTTACCTGCCTAGGTGTATGAACTTAGACAATCACTTCCAGAAAAAGGATTGGAAAGGCCTTTGGCTGAATAGAATTCGGCTTGTCTGTGGGGTCGTTGGTTTAATTTCTTTTCTTGAGGCTGTCTTGAAATTCATTGTTCTGGCGTATAGGAAAGTACAGTGAAAGTGTCCACAGTGTTCTGTTTTTTCACCTAAAATTTCTTATAAATTGTTAAATACATTGTAATTTACCGCCTTTTAATTCTGAAACAATTTAGATAATTATGTTAAAGGAACAGTAAAATGAATTATCCTATACATGAACGAATTTTTATTGCTTTTCTACTTGGAACATTAAAAAAAATATTTTCGAATATACAATAAATTATATATCACAATTGTAGGGAATTTCCATAGTCATCATAGATAGTTAAAATGAACAAATAATATGAATTATTATTATGAAATGTACAAATATGTTTGAAGATATCTTGTCGCGATCTGTAAAGAAAATTGAATGATTAAAATGTTTAAATAATTTGTTGAAATCGTTGTGCGACCTGAAGGATTAATATTTATAAATTTTTTTGTTATTCTAGCATATGAAGGATAAATTTTTGTTTGAAATTTTGAATTTTGAAAATTTTCCTTGGACTACATAAGAATGAAATTCTCTCCTCCCTCCCAACACCAGGAAATTTATTTAACTTTTTTTCTTTTTTGAGAAATGTGCTTTTTAGAAATTTTTATCTTTCTTTCGGCCGTAGAGTCATGGTGTGCGATTTTGATTTACCTCAGCTTGCTGAGGTGTTCCAATTTCTTCTCATGTTATTTAGGATTATGGAAGCTGTGTGGTTGGGAAATACTTTATGAATTTGGTAAGGGCCATGATATTTTTTCATGAATTTTCCCGTGGGTGTGAATGTTTCTAAATAAACGTGGTCCCCTACGTTTAGTTTTTCTTTTGAAACATTTTCTTTTGTAATATTTTTCTCTTTATAACTTGACTTTTTCATTATTTAATTTGACCTGTTTCCCACTTGTTGTGTTTTGTCGTAGAGACAATAGGTGTGGATATTAAAGTTCTGTAAGTTTTTCTCCTGATAATTCAGAAGCCAGGGAAACTGAAATTTCATTTCAAAAACAATTTCATGGGGGGGGGGGTAATAATTTGTGGAAACGTTTTTGGTGGAATTGTGGGCCGCTTTAACTAGTGGTAGATAATTGTGCCAATTTTTATCTGTTTGCACGTAGTGTGATAAATTGTTGACAATGTCTCTATGCACACGCTCTAGAAGAGACCATTAGACGCCGGATGATATGACGTTGTGCATACTTTTTTAATTTTTTAGTAGTCACAGTTCTGCAGTATAATTGTGGATGTGAAGTTGGTACACAGATCTGTAAGAAGATATTTAGGCGTACCGTATCTGGTGAATATATTATTAACAATAATTTGTGGAATGGTTTCCGCTTTTGCTTAGTCATGGCAAGCATCTCCAAATAGCGTGAATATTGACAAATTATCGTTAATATATTATAACGCAGCCAGTGGTGCCATCTAGAGAGGAAGTAGGAACCTCAAGTTCTCTTAGTGGCCGCTAGGAAGCGCTAGCGACGCTCTAGTTCTTTGTAGAAGAATTGAGGAAGATCTAGAAGACTTCCACCGGTATAAATAGTGGGACTGCAGAGAGTTGAGAGAGTTTTCTAGTTACAAACGAAGTGTAGTTTGTGGAAAGTGTATAAAAAGTGAACAAAGTGAACTTTTGTGGTTTAAACTGTGAAGTAATTATTATTAAGTGTTGTATTTTGTAATTTATTGTGTATAACAATAAATTGGTGTTTTCTTTATTGAAGTTTAGAGTATTTTATCTATACGAACCCACTTAAAACTAGTCGCACTAGCTAGTTTAGTTGGAAAAACGTTACATATGGTGTCAGAAGTAGAATAAAATCTCTAAAGAGGTAAGAGTTTAGTATCAGTTTTGTTGTATGCCCATAAGTAACAGAAGTCAAACGCGGAAAATGGAGGAACTGATGACATTTTTGAAGAGCGAAATCAAAGATGAAATAAAAGACAAAGTAGAGAGAGGCCAGGATGAAATGAACGAAGTGGAAATATGTTTAATACGATCGGAAAAAGCTTCGAGAGTTTCATTTGGATTCTGATGTACGCTGGTTATCTGTTTAATAGATTTTCTATTGTCGTCTGAAAAGTTAAAAGTACATTATTTTTTGCGCATTGATTTTTGAATGTGTCAAAATAAATCTTTGCGAGACCAGTCAATTTAAGTATTAAAATTTCTAATTTGTCTGCGTCAGACCATCTCGAGAGGACACTATAAGTATTGAGGGTCATTGAAACCAGTAACATCACTATTGTGTGATCCATCAAATACCGGTACGTTATTAATCATTTGTAGATTTCTTATGTTCACGGGATTTGGAGTATTACACTTATTCAAAAAATAAGCGATGTCTCATCGGCAGATTTTTGCTGACCGTCAATTGTTTAAGTAGTCTTATTATTAATTTTCGCTACGTACTATTAGTATTTTCGCTAAAGATCTTTTAGTACTATTAAATTACTGCCTATTGGGAGATTGTGTTGTTTTATTATTCTGTTGATATCGGCTCTTTTCATAAAAAGAACAAAGTCGAAAAATAGAAATGAAAATAGAAATAGAAATAAATTTAGGATTAAATATTAAAACGTAAATCCGTAAAATTGAAAAAATGAAGATTTACCTTTTTTCTTCGAAAATGTTGAAGCTGAAGCGGGATTCGAAAACACTGCCACCAGTTTAATGGGGTTGTTGAAGCAGAGAAATGGTCTGGATTAAATGAAAGAACTAAATATGATTAACACTCTATAGTGACACTGACTGCCTGGACTTTACACTTGAAATGATAGAGTATGGTAGAGTGGTAATGCGTAATGACACGTAGAATGACTGGCTGAATGAACTCAGTAGTATGAACTGTTCTCTATCTGTTTCCCGTCGCTGTATTTATGTGGTTTCTTCCACTCCAGTCCGAGAGAGTGGTCCTGTTATTTTGTTTCTCTCTCTCTCTGCTATCACATAGTGATTTTCACATCTAAATTGTGAAGAATTGAGCAGCATCTAAATTTGTTTGGAGTAATAACTTAATGTGATTCAGCGGTTACCTGTACTGCTTACTAAAGGTGGTTAGTCAATAAACATTTATTTCCTTAAAAGGAAAGTTTCTAAAATATAATTAAAAATAATAAAAAAGGGTAGGAAAGAAACCAGCCTCATATTCTCACGAGATAAATAGGATGATTTATGTTCTATTAAAATAAGAAAAGAAAGATATTAGAAAAGTTTTACTGTTCCATTAAAATAAATGACCCTTAAAAGTGGTGATTTTTGCAAATAGAAGAAAGTATTATTTAATAATAACAAACACTTAATAATGATTTCTATTCAATTAATATTACAAGATGAATATTCCTTTGCTTTAATGAACTTTTCTAATTAGCTACAAAAGTCTTCATTCATTTACAGTTTGTCAAAATAAAATAACAAAACTCCCCTCCCGTAACCCTCTCACAGCGTCTCTCTTATAGTCCCCTTCTCATTGGAACCCTCTAATATGAGTAGGAGAAAGTTGTGTGAATGTTTCAACAGTTTTTTTAGAAAAATGATGTTTCTGAGTCACTTTGTGATTTCGGAAGGAATTTAATGTTTGTGGAACGAGCTTGGTGTTCTGTTTAAGAAAATGGTTCTTTTCATTAACGATACACGGGATATATGTCAATTACAGACAGCAGCCGTTCATAAGGAAGTCACAAGTTACAAATTTTGGAAAATGTTTCCGTTTCTGTTATCACTATCAAATTTACTAGGTTATTCTCTCTCGTACTCTTAGTAAAGGAAGTTTGTAATCGTGCCAAATTTTCGATATCGAATTGTAATAATATGTGTGTGTGTGTGTGTGTGTGTGTGTGTGTGTGTGTGTGTGTGTGTATGTGAACAGCATAGCTCAAAAACGAAAAAGCGTAGAAAGTTCAAACGTGATATTCCGTGTAGGTATCACCATGGGATCCTTCAGTAGGTTATCTGTCAAAATTCCTCAACCGGAAGTTGATTTTTTTGCTTCTTTGCGATTTTCTCAAAAATGGCTCCAACGATTTTCTTGAAACTTGGTAAATCATTTAAACATACAAAGAGCTGCAACTTTTGTTTGAAACATTTCTCCAGGAAAATTCATTTAAGGGTACTTTTGTGGGAGTGGTTAGCTTAGGTTTTCCTCTAAAGTGCTACTTTAGTTTACTATACAATTCTGTCATCTAAATAATATTATTTAGAATTAAAAATGTTGTTGGAATTCCGAATTTGAAAAAATCGGATGATAGGAAGTGCGTTTTTACTGAAATATATTTTTAAGTTTTCTGACATTTTCTCGAAAACGGTTCCAACGATTTTCTTTGAAGTAGGAATATGTACTACACATGTAAAAGAGCTACAACTTTTATCATTTCTCCTGATAATGTCATTTAAGGGTGCTTTTTGGGGAGGGGTGGAGTTATGTTTTTTCTAAAGTGCTATCAAGTTGATTTATACAATTCTACCATCCAAACAAAATTAATTGGCCAAAATTCCGAGTTTCAAAATTAGTAAGCCGGAAGTTTACTGAACAGTTTTTTCAGTTTTCGACGAATTACGTCGTATTCCGACGAATTTCATTAATTTTGGTACACTAACTATACAATTGGTCAAATTCAATTTCGAAAACTGGAATAAGAGAAAGTTGTGTGAGTGTTACTCACCATATTTTTTACAAAAGATTTTGTGCATAAAAACATTTATTTACAAGTAATTAAAAAAAAAAAAACGCTTACTTGAATTTTATTTTTCAAAATATAACCTTCATTTTCTAATATTTCATCCATCTACCTGCAAGCATTTCAATTGATGATGGTATCACTTCTTTAGTTTTAAGGCAGGCACCCTAATGGCACTGCTTCATAATTTTCAAAGTGCTATCCTTTGAGGAAATGTGCCATAGACCGGGGAAAAGACTGTACTCAGATATTGTGTATGCAATATTGTGTGGCTTTAGGCTGGGTGAGGCAAAACGGTAACTCCCTCCAACTGTGTTAATTTTCGATACAAACGCAAACGCTGAATGGAGCGTTAACATGTTGCTGAAAAGCTCTGTTTCGGTTAATTAAAATGGGGTAACTTGCCTTTAAGACTTCATAAACACTACCCAGGTGTTCAGTATAAAGTTCAGAGTCATCTTCAAGCTCCAACAAATATATTTTTTCCCCGAACCGATCTTGGCTAATCTCTGGTTGAGCTAATTTTAGCCTTGTCATTGACCTACATTTGTTTGGAGTTTTCCAAAAACTGCAGTTTTTAACACTTGCAATTATTCTTTTCCAATCCACCAACTACTGGATTTTGGAGCAAATTTTTGCAATCAAATCAATGCAAAATACAGTGTCCATCCAACAACCGTGAATTCTATGTAGATTATTAAAAATAAAAAATTACATGTAATGTAACCAACATATGGTGTAATGTAACTAAAGTGGTGTGGCTAAAGAGCACACGCTTTTAGAACTAGCGATTCCGGTTACAAAAGTGCAAGGTATAACCATCATTAAAATTAGCATCTCTAATAAAAAGATAATTTGCATCATTATTAGATTATGTATGATTTATATAGTCATAAAATGCTAGATAGGTAAGACTTACTTTGTAGAATTGATGGTTGAATTGCAGACGTTAATAGATTACTTGAAACAGGCTTAAAATGCAAGCTATGTTGCGCCTGTATACTGCAAGTCATCTTTTGTTTAAAAGTCAATTGTATAAGTTTAACAACTAATTTCATGAACTCTTTGAGCAGATTCATTGTAAAAGAATATATTAAATATTTTTATAGTTACATAATTTGAATATTTAAAAAACTAAGCATCACATTGTGGGGCAACTTGTAAGATCATTCTTCATTCAGCAAGTGGTTCAACTTAACAGGTTGAATGGACTCCTAGAGTCTTGGTGAAAATATGCTATTTCTATCATTTTACAATATACTTTCTTGTATTGAAATAAAAATATGTTGCCTTCATATCTAATGTATATCATATGATATTGTGTATTATGGCAGTGATGCCGAACCTTTCTTCGTGCGCGTGCCAAAAATCTGCAAATTCAAACTTAGTGACTTGTTTCGGTAGTTCTTAAAAAGGTGAAATGTATCTCAAAATCTGTCACCAGGGTATGTTAGTTTTTTTTTTACTTTTTTTTTTAAACTTTGTCCTCTCTCTTTGTTTTTATATTGATTCATAAAATGATGAATATACATTTGTTTACTTATTTTTGTATCTTATAAAATCGGCAACCCCTAGGATACAACAGAATTCTAAGGTTCTTTGCTCGAAATAAGTTTTTTTTTTTAATTTAAGGCGCGTCAACATCTATGGTCATTGGCTCCCGGAACTTTCTCAGCTGTCCAGCACCGGACAGTGAGCCAGAAAATCTAAGGTCAGCATTGCTAGAGTACCATTGAGGTAATCCCTTCCCCCGAAATAAATTTGATTTATTATTTGATAACGATTAATAGTGACTTAAAAATGTTTTTATAACTTACACTGGGGATGTTACGTGGTATTTCGAAAAAAAAAATGGTTCGGTATTTTATACGACCTTGGTTACAACTGTAGTGAATGTTCATAGATATTATAGGTTTTATTATCATTATATTAGTTATAGTGGAACTATAAAAGTTATTATGTACTAAAGAATTATAAAATGCGCCTAGTATTATTATAAGGAGAATGGGGGACAAGGTATTTTATATATAATAGTGTAGTAAACCCGCTAACAGTATGTATGTTTTGCAGTTATAAAGAGAAGTGAAATTATATGATATGTCCTAGTTGACAACAAGGTTTATGAAAATAATTTAGTGTCACAATGTAATACTATTATATATACGTACTTAACATGTTGTGTTGTTAGTACTATTACGTTAGTATACTATCGTCTTTAAAAATTTTATCTGCTTCTTTTTAGTCCTAGACATTCTAGTTGATAAAGAAAGGGCGGGGTTTAAGATATACACCTCTACATACATGGTTCCACTTCACTGCCTTCTCCATCCACACCTAGATATAAAGTTTAAAGATGAAATGTTGCTGCTGTTGCTACAGTCTGGTGAGAACACAATGAACCCATCTGTAAATAAACTAACCCTGTATCTGACAACACTCACAAATCTTTTTCCATTTTTTTTCTTTTGGATTTTGTTTATCGTTTTATCATTACTTACTCTTCCAATTCCTGCTACTTTTTTTCAAGTTCCTTTTACTATATTTCTCTCGATACTGTTCTCTCTATTTTTGAAATAAAATTATTATTATTTTTATATATTCCTTAAAATTCATTGATTACGATTATAATAAGAATGGTAAAAAATGAAAGTACGTATGGCCAGCTGCTGGTAGCAAAGTCAGTCACTTGCGCTATGGTAGAAGCCAGTCACATGTATTTTAGAAGTTGGTGGTTAGGGATAAAGAGAAATGGTATAACTTTCGGTCCGAAGGAATCTTCTAGACTAGAGCAAATATTAAACGATATTTTATCAAATGCTCCCTTCACATCAAAGAAGCAATCCTCTTATCAAGGATAGAGTCTATTCTATAACTCTTCAATGTAGTGCCGCCTTAATCGATTTAAAACAGTGTGTGTTTGTGGATTTGGATGGAATAGATTTTTCTCCGTGGATTAAATGCGATATATATCGATCTCCCAGCTTTTTCAATATCTTTGCGAAGAAAGGCAAGACTAATAAGATCAAATTCTGAGGTTCTGAGTAATCATTTCTTTCCGGTTTGGAATTAAAACCCCTTAGCTCTCTCTCCATAGTCGTATTCAAACAATGACATCCTTAAAAATTATAAAAAAACTTTTGCCAGTACTTCCAATTATTCTGGATAAATTCCGTCTAGTGCTGGTCATCTGAATGATGAAAAACTTTCTACTTCCCAGACCATTCTTTGCAAAGTAACCAGATCATTCACTATAGACAAATCACTGGGACCCGAGCCTCCTCCACTCATTCTCCGCAAATACTGTTGTTATATTGTTATTTATATTATCCGGGAAATTCCTATTAAACAATAATCGCAATGTATTCATTTCCTCCACGATGAAGGATCCGTCTGATTATTTATCTTAAAGTTTCTAACCATTAATAGTTGACTGTTAAATTTTCAATAGAAGGGTAGAATATTTAGTTTTCTCTAGGAAACACACTGGCCATATGAACAGAAAAGGGTTTCCTTCAAGAAAGATGCCTTTCCCCGAAACTTAGGTGAATTGTGGATTGGTAATAAGTATGAATTCATAAGATTTTATGTGTGAGCAAAATACCATTATTTCTTTTAAATAGTATGTTATTTTATGTTGTGGTGGTGTGGTGGTTTGTTGTGGTGGTTGGTTCCGCAGAGCTGGAAAGCATCAGAGACATTTTCCGTGGTAGCCTGCTTCATTTTGTATGTTATTTTAACTTATTATATGGAGCGCTGTTTGATTAGAGTTGCAGATTTAATGCCTCAACATATTTTCTGTCTTCCGTAATAAAATTATATACTAAAACAGATTTATGTACTCACAGAAGATTACACTTCTAAGATTTTGGAACTTCTGTCCAGACTGAAGTTCCTTGACATCAAATTAAACTGGTCAGAATATTTTCAAATAAATCTTATAAGTATCGGAGATATTTTCCTTGATAGCCTGCTTCTTTTTGTGGTCATCGACCGGATTCGGGCGTTCGCCCGTCACAGGATGTTTTTGTCAACTTGTGATAACATAGACTTGCACATAAGTATTTAGTGATACAATTGTTGAGTGTAATCGACTACATTTGCTCTGTGCAAATCTATTTTTCACACTGTTTGACAAAGAGCATCCTGATGATGGGCGAACGCCCGAAACCAGTCGATGACCACAAAAAGAAGCAGGCTATCACGAAAAATATCTCTAATGCTTTCCAGCTCTGCGGGACCAACCACAACAAAACTTAAAAGTAGTTAAATTTTTTTTGGCAGTGTCACAGAATGATATGTAAGAAAGGGGATCTCTCCTAAGATGATGATTTGGATGAATGCTACCATTATTAATTCCATATTATTGTATGCGGCGTTGATGAGATACAATGTATTGAGATAAGATCCGCTCGATAGCTTCTTCGTTTGTTTGGCGGTGAAAGTACGTTTCGAGTCAGGCCAACTGCTTTGAAAAAATAGATTATCTTTTAGGGAACATTGCCTAAGGTTGCGTCCATCGGGCGAGGTACATATTCTTGTGAGATTTATGCTCTTTATTCTTTGTTGCATTCAGGATAAACAGATACATAACTAACCTAATTTATAAGGGCGGATTTATAAGGGGTTGTAAGCACTAAACTCTTTTGTCCTCACCTTGAAATTTGTACTAATATCCTGGGAGAGCTAGCTTCTTCCAAAAATGTTCTTACAGTTTGAGCAAGAAGCCATTTTGGAATGAATCTCAGTTGATTTGTTTTTATTTGTGTGGAGATAACAAGAGATGGTGAAATTGGTGAAGTAAACTCCTCTCATTCTTTATAATTTTAAAAAGAACTTTTTGTCCCAAAGAAAACAGTTTTCAGCCTATTGAAATGATGTTTATTTGTACGTTATAATTAATTAATTATTAATTATTTAAAATTATGCTTTTGATTAAAATGAAGATTTACTTAGCTTATTTTAATATTAAATGATATATTTGGTACATTAATTGGAGAGTGAAATATATTTGATGATTATAATTAAGATTAATAATTATTTATTGTATATTATTTATGAAATAAAATGTAGTGATTGCCCTGATTCACCATACGACAAATTAATATACATTTAGAATAGTACAACAGAGATATAATAAGCTTAAAGAGAATAGTTCATTAACTGAACATGCAACTCAAAATAAGCTTCAATTTTAATGAGTATAAAATCGTTGATTAAAGATTAAAAGCCCCAAAGGAAGTCAAAGTCAACGAAGACATTTTGTACAAACTGAACATTTAGTAACAATATAAACTCGAGAAAGGAAGCAAGGCATCCTGTCCAGTAAACATATTAAAGTATTGCAATTCCATATCATTTATTGAAAAATCATCACAACACGCTGTACTAAATTACTACATACCATGTAATTTATTAAAAAGTTATATCAATACACTGTTAGCTACTACACCAACGCGTGGGGTCCTTTTAAATTAAAATGCTATATTCCTTGCAGCGTATTAAAAAATCCTCACAAAACGCCTCACCAACTTGTTTTTTAATGTTCGTTATACAAATTTCTTTTTTGCATAATTTTTATATATTTTATTTTATGATTAATGAATGACCAGTGATTGTTTACATCAAATAATGTTCACTAAAATTACTACAACAAAAATGATAATAATATATTAGCAGCAACTGAATTGCAGACAAACAGTAAGTATATTGCAGTGTTTTATATAATTAAACTAAAATTTAGTAATGTTTAAAAATATGTAATTTCAATAGGCTGACTGATGTCTTCATTAGGACAAAACGTTTCTATATAAAATATAATAAAATAATAAATAATCAGAATAGTTTACTGTTATCGATTTCACTATACAGTTATTGTAATGAGACTGTCCAGGATATGAATAAATTTAATTGGGTGTTTAATGCATCCGTTCAGATCACTCGAAAGAGTCTACAAAATCTGCATAATTAAAATATCAAAACAGAACGTGCCTAAGGATGGATAGAATCAGTTTAAAAAAAAAATCATAATCACCTCTTTAAATCTTTGTATGAATATTTAACATTTTGAGATTGAGAGATTTCTTTTAATTGAGAGAGAAAAACAACCCATAAGGGCCTCGGCTAGCCAGACGGTGACTTTTTTATTTTGGGAGGATGGTGGGATATGGTAAGCACGTTGCGGTTCTGGGTTTCGCTACCAAGGTTCACTACTAAATGTAGCTCTCCACTTTTTCTGATGCTACTGGGTCAACACCGTCTTTGTCCTCACAGTAATCGAACCATTAATTCTTGTTAGCTACTACACCAGTGGGGTCCTTTTAAATAAAGCTTCCTCGCTTTCAGATAATTTAATCATTTAATAAAAAAATTACAACGAGTTGGAATTGATATCTGAATTGCCTCACACATACTTCTCTAGTCTTGTGCTGTTTGGATAGTATAAAAAAAATACTGTTCAATTGAACTTAGTTTATCCCAGATTATCCTAGTTGTTTGTCAATTTCAATTTGTTGGCAAAATCCTGTTTAGGAGTGAAATATTGTAGGAAAGCTTTACTGGTAAGAAGTTAGTGTCAGTAAGCTTTCAGATTCTGTCAAAATTTAATCAATTTTTTTTCTAACAAATTTCATAGCTTTCCTTAACTTTCAAGTTTTAATAAGTTAAAAAATTTAAACCCTACTTTGCAAATACATTATAATTTTGATATCTCCGCAAATTGTTCTATGTAAAAATACTTTTTTTATGATTTTGGAACATTTTAGTAAAGTTCAAAGTAAAGTTTAATTATAATGCTGATGTTGTAACGGATAGATGCCAGTTGCCATGCTAAATAATAAATATAGAGACAAGATATCTAAAGCTTTATGAAGTTATCTGACCTCCCCCAATCTCAAATCACTTATAACACTTTAAACTGAAGACCAAAATAGATGGATATATTAAGTGCATTATTCTTGATTGGTCCGTTTATTAGAATCGGTCCAGTAAAGTTCTAAGATTATGATGGTCATGGGTATTGTGTTTATTGTAGTGGTCAATAAAGCAGGTTGTGAGTATTCGGAGCCATAGACAAATGTATTTATGTAGTTTATTGTTTTTGAATATAGTGGATATATGTATGTAAATATTTCCTGTTACCTCGGTGCTTTCTAGAAGTGTCGTTCATCCTGGAAAATGAGAAAAAAAGGCAAATAAGCCCAACTGAACTTAAGCTGCTAATACACTGGTGCTATACTCTGCCAACTACCACAATGCTGCATATGTACACGGATAGATCAGCAACTATGAAAGCTTTTTTCGGAGTGTACCGGTAAGGTTCACACTCGGTAGCCACTGCAATAATTTTGAAGGAGATAGCCTGGACAGTAGAAGAAATTTTGGAAGCACATTTCCTCCTGGAAATGTGTTTTTTTATGTATAGATGCGAGAGCAGCAATATAGCAAGCACAAAGTGAATGCCACGCGATAAAAGTAGCTTAGTCCACAAAGCGAGCACAGATGGAATGTTGTAACTGATCTGTAGTGGATCCTAAGCCGTGAAACTGTGGATCACCTGATTAGAGAAGACCAACAATTTAGCCAAAAAAAAAAAAGAAAGCTTTTACAGAGAGACGTTCTTTGTAAACGTTTACCACCAAGTCAGAGCAATGAAAAGCAGCTTCAAACTTATAATTCTAATTAGATATCTCCAAATTTACCAATGGAAGAATTTTAATCTTACAAAACGACTTTTTTGAAGAAAGCGTATCCTCACCTCTCCTCCAAATTCCTCTTAAGTGAACTTACTTGATAAACCAAAGTGATAGGCGTTGCCTAGTTAGTATACCAAATTTAATGGAATCTGTCGGTGTAAATCGCAGAAAACACCTGTTCAGTAAAGTTGCTTTTCTTTAAACTCGGAATTTTGGCAGCATATTTTATTCTAATCATATTACAGAGTGATAGAATCGTACAATAAACTGAATAGAAGAAATCATAACCCCACCTCTCCCGTAAAAGTGTCCTTAACTGAATTTTCCCACGAAAAATATGTGAAATAAAAAGTGTAGCTCATTAAAGCGTAGTTGGTGTACAAGGTTTAAAGAAACTCTTTGGAGCCGATTCCGAAGAAATCGCAAAACTTAAAAAAAATCACTCAATAAAGAAAGAGAGACTGTTTTATGTGAAGTAAGAAAGCTTTAGGACTGTTTTTTTTTTCAATTTTAACAGTATTATAATTTCGATAATAAAATGTTAGTTCTATAAAATTCAGCTATTCTAGAAAATGGAATAGCATAATAAAATAATATTTGTTCGATTTTGATTAAACATTTTGTCAATTGTGCATCATCAATGTATTGAAAATATTGAATTTTTGTAAAATTATTTTATTATAGCGAAAAAACCATTTTGAAGCGAATTTTAAAAAATTTAGTATGTATAACATCCATTTGGGAGACAACACATAAATAACAAGGAGCGAGACCTCGGTGGATGTGTGATGTAAACAATAGACCTATGCGCCTACATTTTAGGCGTGAATTAACTGGATGAAACTGGCCAGAGGTCGGTTAAGGAGGCCTGTATGGAGGTGTATGTCTAGGTGAGATTTAAGGGATGAAGTAGCTTATCAAGCTGCCCGTAGTAGTTGGTTGGAGATACTTTGTCGGATATGGGGCTTTATTGTATGGCTATATATTGTGCGTCCCTTAATTTTCTGAATCTTTTTTTTTTTTTTTTGGTACAGCAATGTCAGTAATATGTAGCTCATATTTATTAATTTATCTAGTTAATATCTGTTTCTCTCGTTCAGTTCATCAAATAAATAAAATTTATTACATTGCAAAAACGTATTTTATAATATTTCTCTTAGGCTTATCACTATTTTTGTGACTTTTATGATAGTTATTTGCCTGTACAGCGGTCTGCTTTCATTGTTTTTATATGGCTATGTAAAGGTAGCTGGAAATAGTTGATAAATGAGAACACACGTACTGGCGCTAAACTCACAATTTATATTTGAACGATTTTTCTGAATAATGAGAGAATAGAGTTTATAGAGTAATATGATCCGGTCGAAACATATGATGATTGTTATGAATCACTAGCGTTATGAATGTAAAATGATGTATAGTTGATTGATGTGAGTCGCTTGAAGAGTGATGTGGCTAGCTAGAACTCTTGCATGTTCTAATTGTGGTGAGCTACTGTAGGCTAGCTTGTGGATCTTTCAATATTGATGTTGATGACTGATGTTGAGAATTTTATCTGGTGACTGACTGTACTCTTCACAGTTGATACGGTAACTCACTTTTATTCTTTGATGTAAAATTGCTGAGTGACCCTAAGCCACTCAGATGCGATTTTCAGCTAGAAACAGCTTCTGAGTAAGAGTAAGGCTGTTGTGGGCATGACAGAGGGTGTAATGCGTAGTTTACTTGTCCTTGGAGCGTGTTAATGGCGCCTTGATGCGATTGCTGAAGGAACTATTGATCCCAACTTTTCTGTGGCGTATTTGCTGGCTATTGGTTCCATTATAGACGTACCAGTTCTCAGTTCTATCTTCTTGACGACATTGTTTCTAACATGTGTTCTCTTTCGTATTCCTGATATGAATGAGACGTTATATTCCACAGCTCCTACACCAAAAATCTTGTCTTTAGTAAAATCTATCTCCAGCAGTGCTGCCCATGGATTTTCTCGCCTTAAGAGTTATTGATGAGACTATTGATTGTGACTATGGGATTGCAAGCCTATTGATCCCAACTCACAGTGATGGTCAGTGATGGACAGTGTTGACAATAACAAAGGAATACTGAGCGGAATCCGATAGTGCACTAAGAAGGCTCTGGGCACCAATGATCTCAGTGGCCAATGATTCCCAAAAAAATTACAGTAGCATGTTTTTCACTTTAAAAACTTGCTTCCGTCAAAAATGAATGTAAGAATTAAATTTAAATTATTATAAAAATTGATAAATCAATGTAGTATCTTTTTTTTCAATTGTAATACAGTTCCAACACAAAATGTATTCTGCCTGTAATGCTGTTGTCTGTAAAGATAATGAACTGATGTGTAGAACGTGTGCAGGTACCCCATGCAATGATGGCTCAGTTGGAGTGATTTGTTTATGAAGTGAAGAAATGAAATGTGAAGTGAAATGAATGTGTGGGTGTGAATGTAATTATGCTAGTTCATAATGCCGTTCAGTGAGGTCTGTCAGTCAGTATGAAGTTTGTCTACGATGGATGTAACAAGTCTTGTGGCCATCTCCGTTTAGTTTTCTTTCTCGAAACTAGAGTAAATTGTTGATGAGAAGATTTGCATGACCGTTCAGTTTCACATGATACTTTGTGTACAGTCGATATGCTGCTTGTTGTACTGTTTCAGTGTTTGAGTCTTTATGTATTGTTTCGTTTGTAACAAGAAAGGAGATGAAAGCATAGCCTGCAGTATATGAGATTGGAATGTCTGAATTTTTTTCCAAATGTGTCTGTTTAGCTGCTTGCCAAAGCCTAAGTCCGTATGTCCAAAGTAGGTTTGTTGTTTATGTTTAATGTGGATCTTGTCTTTAGTAATCTATATAAGTGTTTAAACGTAAAACTAAGTTCGTCTTTTATTCTTTACATGTGTTGACCAAGTTAGTCGTTTGTGCAAGTACATCCCTAAATATTTTACTGCGTTACTTAGTGGTAATGGTTCGTTATTATATTTCACAGATATATCTTCCGTCTTTTTTAGAGTAAAATGTACTGTTTTTGTTTTGTTTATATTGAGTTTACTTTTCCATGTGATGTTCCATTTGTGTAAGTTAGTCAAATGCTGCTCCGGGATTAATTTGTTAGTTATTATGCCTGTGTTGGTGCATAGGTCGCAGTAACAATCTTTTATTATACTTATTTTACTCCATAAAAATGAAAAGCAGTCTTTTATTTATTTTAGAGAAAGAAATCTTAACGGTTGATTTACCTTTAAAGAATTTAAGGCTCTAATATGTTCTGTTATTATCATATGTAAACTTTTAAATTCCTTAAACGCTGTTGTAACGTTTCACAATCTTATTTCCATTATGGGTTTTATTTACTGCTTTTAAATACCTTCACCCTTGCTCTGCACTTCAAATACTGCCTCAGAACTCTAGCTCTTGACAATCATCGCCTCCCGAAAATTGTCGCAACTGAAATCATTCAGAAGAAACTGTTTTGGTTTAAACACTGGCTTTCGATGGCGCGTGATTTTTCCAGCGACCTATCTTGCACTCTTAATGATCGTGATAAATGGAGTGATCAACTTTCGAACCTACTTAATAAAATTAGATCAGTTCGCATCGAAGAGTCATTCTGTCGTGCAGGGAATTCTGAGCGCTTTTTTTTGTATAAAACTTTAATCACTGACCATAAGTCATTTGTAACATCGTCCCTATTCAATAACCTCAGACTCTCAGAGATATGCTGGTTGCTGAAACTAAGAGCAGAACTGTTATACCTAAATTATTCCCCTTGGTTGGAGAAAGATTCCGAACGAGAAATGTGTCCTCTCTGTAACTGCCAAGTACGGGAGGATTTGTTTCACTTCTTGGCAGAATGTCCTGCTTTATTGGATGTGCGGCTCCTCCATCTCGGCAAATGTTCACTTTCTGGAGGAGAAATTATTGTTTACCTATCCGGACAACGGCCTTGTCATCCTTTAATTGCTTATGCCCGCCACGCTTGGAGAGTTAGGCACGTCAGGATCTCAGACCCTTTAGGTTAGCTTTTCAGTTTTTTGTTGTAATTTATAAAACGATGTTTGATTTATTTAACCATTAGTTGTGCTAATACTTTTATTTACTTTGATATCTTATCCCAGTTCTGTTTCAGTTCTAGTGTAATTCTTGATGTTTTCATAATTTTTCTTTTTTGTATTATTTTTTGTTTTTTCGTAATTGGTTGTAAACTCTAGCAGACGGCTCTTTGCCATGCTTTTGTACTAATGTATTTTAGCATCTACTGTATTATTCTTTAAAAAAAAAATAAAGTACTTATAATAATAATACTGCTTTTAAAACTTAACAATAAAATTGATTAAATTTTCTTGTCTGTTATTTAGAAAATTTAATTATTTTTCTTTTATATAAATGGTACTTTTAGAAAATTGGAGAGATGGTGCTGCTGCCAATTAGGTTCACCGTTGAAAGTTGTAGAGTTGTACAAGTTTCAAGTAGTCCCTGTTCCAAATTGACCGAAGCCAACTAACTACCACTCAAAACAAATAAAACCCTCCAGTCGGGCCAGTTTCCAATACTCTGCGAGACCAGCAATGATCATGACTTATTCTCTTGACGTCGCTCTCTACTTTTTCCTACACTACCTTTTTGTACTCTCAATTTAGTATAATTTTTTTCCCCTCTTGGACTGATTGAATTAAAATCACCATGTTAAATTTCTTTACATGATGGAGATCCTATAGAAGAAGAAAATATATAAAAGATGTTATCTCTAATTTGTAATTTATTGCTGTTAAAATTTTGTCATTTTATTAATTGCCCCTCTCTTTTGAATTCTGCATCCTTTTGAAAAATGTTTCAAGAGCTAAGAAGCCTAATGTTTTTCCATCTTTTATAAGATCTAATATTTGCATTTCTTGAATGTAAAAGCTAATTATAGTACTGCTCTTAGACATGCAATTATACACTCTAAAGCACTTTCAAGGTGCTAATTAGTAATTTTTAACCCAGTCGAGTTCAAGTTCAACTGTATCTTATACTTGGTAATTATACCAGACCCACAACACTTGGCTGCCTACTTGGTGTAGTTCTAGCATTTAACTGGCTGCCCCCCTTAATCTCTATTCTTATCAAAATTCTATTTTTATATTGAAATTAAAAAATAATAATTTTATATTTTCTTTTTATTGTTATTATTTTTAATTTAAATGGCACTGCAGTTCTTTTAATTGTAGTATATTGAATTTTTTCAATCTTTTTTAATTTTTTTTAATTTTAATGAGGAAGATAACTTTCTTCAGCTGAGAAGACATCTTAAACACGTCTTTTTGTCGACAGTACAGTGTGAAGTGTCCTGCACGCTCGTTAAAAAATATGTGCCAGGGATCAACTTTCTTTAAGTTGTAACTTCTGTTAATTATTTCCTTTTATATTCCGTATTCAGGTTTTTTTAAAAAACTTTATATTCTTTTTATTTTTTAAACAGCTCCGACAATTATTTGATTCAAATTTTTTGAATGATTAAAATATTTGAAGTTTTTTTTAAGAATCCACTGATAACGTTTATGAAAGCGACTTTCAGGAAAAGAAGAAACCTAATTAATGTTCTTTACCTTTTAAAGAACGTAGTACATTGCTATTTTACTTTCTGTGCTATCAAATCGGTTTTAGAGATTGAGTTTTTAAAAGAACGTTGTGAGGTTCCCAAATCCCGAAGAAATGTGTATGCGTTTGAGTGTCTGTGAGTGAGTGAGTGAGTGTTCCGTATTCAAGTCCCATTTCTTATGGTGTGAACAACATAACTCAAAAACTAAAAATTACAGGAAGCTGAAACTTCCGGTTAATTTCACCATGGTACATGACATGAAGTTATTTTTTCTGAATCGTAAGTAAACGATCTTCTGTTGTTGCAGTAGCAATTTGGTCATACAAGTGGTAAACATTAGAGATTTTCCGTGATATGCTGCTCCATTTTATGGTTACCAACCGGTTTCAGGCGTTCGTCTATGTTCAGAAGGTTTTTTGATAAACATTGTGATATCGTAGCATTGCTATGGGAAAATATATACTCTGTATTATGTACCCAGAATATGCGTGTTCTGTGTAAGTGTATGATATCTCACGGTTTATATTCTCCCCCTCCCCTCTCCATTACTATTCAGTAGCTTCCACTAAACATCAAATCAGCTCGCAGTTCTTCTAACCTCCAGAGTATTAAACTGAACTCTGAATGAAAACTTCCTGTTAAAAACTTGTCAAATTAAGGGGACTCTTGGCATTAAGACTAGAAACATCCTTATTGCAGAAGCTTTCTCAATAATGGTTTTAATGTAGGGGTTCTGGGTGCTGATACCCAACACCGCTTTGGGGTCATTTAGTCACGAGTGTGTCTCAAAACAAAATCCAAAGCTCTAGAAGCTTTTCTACAGGTCCTTCAATATGAATCCTCAATATTAATTGTTCTTAATCCTAAATGTCTAGATTTACTTACCCATGTGACTAAAATATCAGTTTCCAGTTTCACTATTACATATTTGTGAAGTTGATAAAGAGACAGTCAAAAAACTGGAGAATGATACCACTGATTGTGGTAGTAAATCATATCTTGCAGCTGTCTCTCTCTCTCTCTCTCGCTCATTTTTTTGGAGCCCTTATTTACCTATTCCTTATGAAATGTCTAAAGGGTCTACTTTGTGGTTAGTAGAAAACTTAGGTAGAAAGGTAGACTGAAAGTATGGGAAAAAGACATGGTCAGACACAGCGTCTGATAGAAAACTCCTTTGAGTTGCTTTACCTCAAGGGAAAAGGACAAATTGAAAGATAAGTAAGTGTGTTGTGTATGTTAGTGGTGTATGTAAGGTATGTTTGTGTGTGCGTTTGCACTGTCTGGGCTTGGAGTTAAAATGGCCAAGGAGTGGGGATGCTGCTGACAGTACCACGATCCTAGTAAACTTGTTCGTTTTATTCAGTTTACCTTATATCACCCTTCATTAAATTAATCGTCCATTCTTCTTTTCCACTGTTCCATTAAAATTACTTTTGTTCTTTTCTTTACTTTAACTCTGTTGTATGAATAACAAATTTCCCTAAATTGTTTATCTGTGATTTCATTGTTTTTTTTTTACAATTTCATAATTGCTGTTACAAATTCATGGCAACCTTCTTACTTTAGTAATCTATTAAAAAGTAATCTGGTGTGTACACTTATAATTGTTAATTTTTTCTAAATTTTTACTTGTCTTGAATATTATGTTAATGGGAAAAATCTAAACCTAATAACACGACTTTTTTCGAGGGCAAGTGGCAGTCCCAGACCTCTCTCAACTCAATTGTTCTCGGAAGGAAGTTTCATACCAAAGTGATAGGTTCAATATCTATATTAAGTTTAATAAAACCCTATGTGTGACTTTATAGAGAAAAATCTTAGAAATGTGTAAAAAAAGATTAAAGAAATCGTGTAATAAACTAAAATAACACTTTAGAGAAAATATAACCAAAAAGTCTTCACTAAAAAGCACCTTAAATGATTTTCCCTGGAGAAATATTACAAATAAATGCAGCTTTTATATGTGTAGTTGATATATAAAGATTAAAGGAAAATCGTTGGAGCCGTTTTCAAGAAAATAGCAAAAAACTAAAAAAAATTCGCTAGGTAATGGTATTTTCTGTTGAGGAATATTGAGATTTTGGCAGATAACTTCTTGTTGGTGATACCAAAACGTATCAAGTTTGAACTTTTTGCAATTTTTCGCTTTTGAGGTATATTGTTCATATGCAAACCACTTTTTCGGCCTTAGAGGACATAAATACGTGTATTTCCGGTGAAAAATCTATATAGAAAATTTAATACGATCGCAGTTCTTCCTCTTACAGCAGTTACAGAAAATAAAAATAGTATGTTGTTTTATTCTCTACAGCAGTGTTACAGTAGAATAATGACAAAATGTAATGTCCTGTCAGTATCTGGCTGAGTGTATGGGAGAGTTTGATAGGCCATTCAAGCCTATCTTTTATCTCAAGGAAAACCCTCGTCAGTACGCCAGTTTCTGATAATTACCAACTTGTTAGGTGTGTGTGTGTGTTGTAACATGTTGTTTTGAGGGAATGGAAAAAGGCGAAACTATTCCCGAAGGCAAATCAGCCAACTTCCCCCCATAAAACAGAAACATTGGGACTCTACCATCATCACTGCAAATCCTTGACTACCACGAAACCTTTCCTCAACTCGTGAGCGCGGAGACAGAACTCCGTCCGGCTGGCTCACGATCCCGTGGTACCATTTTGTAGAGGGGACAAGTCCCCTACTTAAAGGCCAGAATGGTCACGGGACCGGACATAAACAAGAACCTCCCAAAGGTTTTCCCACATCCTCCTGACACCAGCTTGGTCTTATCATGCCATTCAAGATGCAGTGGGTTTTACGTACCCGATGTGTGTTTGTAACAACTAATCATCAGTCCTCTCATTCTCTGCTAATATCACTTTTACAGGCTAGGGTCTTTAGGCTAGTATAAGCAAGAATTCTAACTCGCCAGCTCACTTTTCAAGCGACTCACATCAGGCACACCAACACTCCTCACTCTTCGTTCGGTCACTCTGTCCTAAGTATATTCTTCATTCCTTTTCTTTCTAGTTACGTTCAAGTGAAAAGTTATTATACCAAAAGTTGCACTTTGTTTATACTTAGTTACTGTATTTAATCTCAAGAGATTAAGAGTAAAAAAAGGATGTTGCCACCTTTCAATTAAACAGAATTTAAAGGTTTAGATGTAATTTTTAAAATATATTAATAATATTAAATTAAAAAGAAATTTTTAAATTAAAACTATATTTCAAAATTTTAAAATAAATTTAAAAACAAATTATCAGAAAAACATAATATAATTTTGCGCAAATTTAACCTACAACTTTAAAAGGTTCTAGAATCTTTTTACACTCTCTTTCAGAGAGAGTAGTGCTTTTACAACGCTTGTTTAGTTGCCACACTCCCTTGTGCTCATGAGAGCAAACCTAAGCCCGGGTTTGTAAAAGTGGTTTTACATTGTGGCCAACTAAATTATTATTTAATTTATAATTTGTCTTCTCTTTCTCACTTTTTTCATGTTATTTTGTATGTTTATTGTAATATTATTTATTGGGAGTTAATTAATAATTATAATTTAATTAATAATTAATATTTAATTAATAATTATAATTTATATTTTAAATCTTCTCTAAAGGGATCTCGTGAGGTCTGTGTTATCTGAACTGAGGAGGGATAATAAATACACAGATGAATGACTTAAATAGAAATATATATTATTTAATAAAATAAATACATACATAAAATATGAACATATTTCATTTGTCCAAAAATTACATGAGATACATTTTGGAGAAATCAAAACTTACAATTAATGGAATCCCCGTTTTGAAGGTTGGGCCTTAGCCCTTACATCACTCGACTATGAACAATCTTTTTCTGAACCATAACAATTTCCTTTCTCCCTATTTGAGACTCTACATTTATATAATCCCTCCCTCTATTCAAGAGAGAAAGGAAGGGAAATTCCCTTTTATTGTACTTAAGGTATTCTACCTTTCTAACTGTTTATTATTGTTTTCACCCAACCTTCGTAAAAACCCAATCTTGAAATTGTACTAAGTAATAGTAAATCAACATGAAATATATTTCTACTTATATATTTTACTTATACTTACAAAATCATAATTGGTATTTTTTCATCATTTCTCCCCAAGATCTGCACAATACAATATATATAATTTATATCCATAGGAACTTCAAAATAAATACTGGCGATTTCCGAATTTAGCGTTTTGCCAAATTTGAAATCGAAGGTATCTTTCAGTCCGAAACCTGGACGCTCATTAATGATATTAAATCAGGAATGTTATAGAGTGATTAGAGTGGAGTATAATGATCTCAACTGAAGTTTAAGTGCAATCAATCTACATAATTTCTGTTGGAAGGGTCCTTATAGGAATAGAGAACACCCTGCAACTCCTTTTAAAAGTGGCTTGTTTAGAATGGTTTTAATTAATAGACTTCTGGAAGGTATTATGTTACATTTCGAATTTGGAGGCTACTGTCCACTATGCGATTTATTTACCATAAATCTGGAAAATGAAAAAATAATTTTTTTAGAAGAAAAGTCAGTTTCCGTTTGGTTCTTTTATTTATTTATTTTAGGATGTGTAAATGCATGCATGCTCCATTTTTAGATCTTTTTTTGAAGTTTATGAGACATCCTTTCTAGGAATTTCAAACATAATCCTTTTTATAATTAAAAAAATAAATTGAATAATTTTGAAATTAAAAAGGAAATTATTCAACATTGAAATATGAAATAAATAACATTGAAAACGTTTAGGTGGGCGATACAATATTGTTTACAACGTCCGCTCTATGGAGGAGTTGTCTACCTCAATTAATCCCCC
Source organism: Triatoma infestans (assembly GCA_011037195.1). Taxonomy (NCBI): domain Eukaryota; kingdom Metazoa; phylum Arthropoda; class Insecta; order Hemiptera; family Reduviidae; genus Triatoma; species Triatoma infestans. Next base: position 27,641 of record JAAEAF010004829.1, read on the forward strand.
ACAAATGAATACCAGAATTCTGAGAACTGGTGTTATTATTGTTGCTCCTATAGCTATGAACTCCATTAATATTATATTTATAGTTTGTCCTTCGAATTTGAATTTTCATTCACTTATTTAGAAGTAGAAATATTATACAAACGAATTACACATTTTCTTTAACTTAATGGAAGACTTTTTGTTTCATTTATTTCTTTAAGTCCTTTGACTTGACAACTTGAATTAAATTAATTTAAATTTTTGTTAAACTGACTTGATTTCCATAAACTTTCTAAAAGTATTGATCATCCTGTGAATTTTCAGAATAAAATATAAATAAATAAAAAATATTTACTTCATTTGATTTTAGATCTAAAAATATCTGAAAAATAAGTGTTTTAACATCTTTTTCAATATTTATTCGTTTGAAAATTTCTTGTCAATTGTTGATCAAAAGAAGGGGTAGGATTGTCCAAGCGAAAATGTGAGTATAGATACGTTATCTTCCCTGGCCCCAAATGTCGTTCACATGGCAGACAGTTAAATTTTCAATTTCATTCTACCAACTTGTTTATTATATCTTACAATTCTTTTTATTCATATTAACTTTTAGATAACTTAATAGTTTTGTAGAAAAATAACTGCCTTTTTGTATTTAAATAACAACTTTCATATATGCATTTTATTTTATATGCAGTATCATTTTATATGCATTTCATATAGGTATTTCAATTACAAAGAACATATTAAGCAATTGTTATTGATACTTACAACTGTTAACATTACCAATACATTTTGGAGGTTTGAAAAAACCAACATATAGATAGATATTTGAACAAATCGATATTTTAATAATAAAAAAATCGCCACCGAAGAAGGATTGTCATGAAGCGTATGTTCTGAAACAGTGTTTGAGCCTAAGATTCCAAGCTACTTTGGAGACGCGCTATGGTTTGCAGGGACAATATTACCTTAAATATTTTTAAAAAAGGATATTTTTTAAGGTGCGTCAACTTCTAAGATCATGCGCCCGGATCCCTTTCAGTACTCTGCCAGCCTCCAGGCAGTGTTTATCTCCTTATTGACAGCATTGCCCAACATCGACAGTAAACTATTGTTATTTGTAATTTCCTGTGTAACAATTTATCGTTCATCTGAATGTTAATTTTTATTTAAGAGGCACCTCCAATTCAATAGATCTTTGATAAATTAGTTATTAAAACAAAATTATATTTTAGTGCATTATTATGTACAGTTAGAAATTATTATTGAATAGTTTTATATAATTTATCTAGCGATTCTCTACGTGCAATGATAAAAACGTTAATAGTAGAATATATAGATGGTGTATCCGTTTGGAGTACAACCGCGCCAGTAACGGGAACGGAAAGTTCCGGCCATTTACCGACCGTACCGACATCTTTCCCCTTCTCTCTCACATTGGCTTTCCACCATTTTCCTCCATTAATGTGGAATTCAAGCACTAAGCTACTATACCCACACCAAATTCTGTCTGGTACAAACAATCTCTGTTTATTAGGGGTGCCCTTATAATCACTGGGTAGTATTATAGAATTATCTTGTAGAAATTCTATACTAATTTCTCGTAAAATCATTTCTGAATCATTGTCAATTTCTTAAACATTATTTCCGCTCCTTAGTTTTCGCTTTCACTCACTGGCATTTGTTTTTTTACCCACATTTCGTATCTTCTTTCAAAAATAATGCTTCAATGATGGTATTATGTTTTCTTACAGTTGTCAATAGGATTCTCGTGTTTTTTTTCGATATTAGAGGAGGAATTTGCATTTCTTTTCCTCGATCTTACAAAGAACATTCATGAACTGTTGCGTAGGATCAGAAAAGTGAGTTGTTCATGAAAGAATATCTCTATTTTGTATATTTAGTCTTAAAATAAAGACGATGGGTCTGGTTTAGTAGCTTTGTGAGCAGAGGAGATACCTTGCATTGGGATAGTTATTGAGATAATCAAGTATAATTATAATAAAAACCAAATGCATGGGTTGGGGCCCCCACTGAATACGAAAAAATGTTATTAGTTCTGTGTATGTGCGTATGTGGTGTTGTTAACAGAATATCTCAAAAACGAAAAGTCGTAAGGAGCTCAAATTTGGTTGTCCGTTAAGGCACTACCATCGCATTAGAAACGAAGATTTTGGGCAAAATCCATCAATGAGAAGTGCGACTTTAATGAATTTTTTTTTTACTTTTTCATGATTTTCTCGAAATTGGCTTTAACGATATTCTTTACCATTTATCTATACTATACACACATAAATCCCTATCACTTTTATTTGAAACATTTTTCTGGGACAATTGATTTTTGGGAGTTCTGGGGCCTAGTAGCGTTATGCTTTCCTCTAAAGTACCACTTCCGTCAAGTATACGATTTTATCACCTACATAATATTAATACTCATTAGAAGAATTAATAGAATTCCAAGTTTGAAGAAAAATCGGTTAAATAGTATATCAAAGATAGTAATCCACAAAAACGCTCCATTTTAAGTATCAGTTTATTGTTTTTCATATTTTCCTTTAACATGTCCATGTTTCTGCTATTTTAAACAAGTTTTCCCTATGATTTTTCTTAGTGTTTTTTTCCTTTTTTAATAGTTATGAATTTTTGTTTCAGGTAAGATTTTTACAGCAATTGCCCGCTTAGAAAGTTTGTAAGTTGAATTAAATAATTCTAACAGTTATAATTCCATTGTAATAAACTAGTTTATTCTAGTGTTGTCCCTTTGAACTTGTGACATTAATCCAACTTATTGTTGATCATTTATATAATGTAGTTGGATTTATGAATGGTTATTAATTAGGTTATTAACGCCTATTATGTTCAAGTTAATTATTGAAGCTTTGTATACATACATAATTTGTGCACACATGTGTAAGCGTTGGTTCATTATAACTTTATGTATGTATATAACTTGTTAATCAAACTACTGTCCGTTCAACAACTCATTTCTATTTAATATTATCAGGTTAGAAAAAAAAAAAATGAAATTTATTCTTTTTAGCTCACTAATATTTATTCATTTATTTCCGCTGCGTACAGCAAAATATTAAAATGAAATGTTTTACATCTAACAAAAACCATAATTAACAATATTATAGTGTTGAATGCAAAAATATCGACTCCCTGCAAGTCAGTCGTGCAATTAGAAGTTGGGACATACCTAGGGTTATTACTTTCTTTCACTGACGATAAGAGCGGTATTATGGTACGTGTCAAATTTTTGAAATTACGCTTTTACCGGAAATAACATGTTTTTATCGAATAGTTTTCTGTGTGTGAGTGCGAGAAGGAGAGAATTGAAGATATTTTAGGAAAGGGAAGAAATAAACTTGTTAGATGTGCTGAACACTGTTGTAATGAATAAAAACACATACTACAATACCTTTACACGGGTTGTATGTTACATGAGAATAAAGGTAGCGAAAGAATAATTAAGAGAGACAGACTGGCTGAGAAATAGTAATACGTTCTGGTCGTCAGTCAGAAAAATTGTCTCCTCGTAGGGCTAACTCCGCCTCTATTTATATGAAATTCTCCCTCCCCCTCATTAATGGAGTAATTAATGTTTGAATCTTGGTACTTCGGATCTAACGTCCTACGAATCTTAATGATTAGGATCCCACTACACGTACCAATACCGCATCCGACATAATAATAATAGTATTTTATTTTCAAAATATTCACAAAATAGCAAAAGTAAGCAAGCACTGTACAGCATGGAAAAATCCGTCTGCTGGAGGTTGATGTAAAAACAACAAAATTAATTATACAGAAAAGTAAAGTAAAAAATTAATAATGAGAGTAATAATGGAACCAGTGATAAATAATAATATCCACTGCATAGGCTTCCGCTGTCTATATTCCACATGGTTATATGTATAGAATTAGTACGTTATAAAATTAAAGCAAATATTTACAAACAAAGCTAAAAATTAAATTGCTCGGTTAGATATTGGCGATACTTCCACGAAGTGCGAGCTTATTGAATATGAATAACTTTGTGGTTAGGAAAATTCAACATCTCAATCAAATTGGGCTGTTGTCAAAACAGTACTACCGAGATACAAAACTCTAAATTCAGATAAAACAGTGCACTCCGCCATGAAATGACCGGAGAGTTACACATTGAACACAGTACGTTTTCCTTCTCTATGAAAGTAATAAAATTCAAATTCAAGAGCTCACCTCTAATTTTAAACAGCCATCGTAATTCTCGCAAAGTTAGCTCGCTCGTGTTCTTTGTTTATGGCAAAATTAAACAAATCAAAATTTCTGTCCAAGGATTTATAAAATAGAAAACTGGTGGTAGAGTGAGCGCGCTCCAAAATCTCCAATTGATGACCTTCCCTAATTTTATTAATAAGTTCTGAACAAAAAGATGGCCACACGGAAATATTATCTACAGAAAAATTAAAATCTGACAGATTGGCGGATGATAATGTATTCCACTGGTTGAACCAAAGAACATTGCCCTTAATGACCTCAAAGGCAACTATTTTGACATATCTATGATCAGGACACTTCATACCTTTTGGATATAGTTAAAGTGCAGTTTCAGAATACCGCATCTCACATGAAGGTTTCGATGAAATTCCATCAGCCTGAAGAGCGACATTAGAATGGTTATTCCAATCTTTCGTGATTTTCTCGATAACAGCTTCAGTGATTTTCTTTAAACTTCACATATTACCTAAACTAATCAAAATTGAGTATCACTTTTATTTGAAACCATTTCCCGCAAAAATTGATTTTTTTGAAATTGTGAGTTTAGTGGAGAACAGTAACGTCAAGTACTTTCCTCTAAAGTTTTCTTTCAATAAAATATATGGTTTGGACATCTGTATAATATTAATATACATGAGAACCACTGCTAGTATTCGAAATTTGAAGAAAACCGGTGGTGCGATTTTACAGAATAATTTTTTTTTGCATATTTTGGAAATATCTCGAAAACGACTGTAGCGGTTTTTTTTTAAATACTTAAAGTGCTAATTGCACAGACATAAACATCACTTTTATATGAAACATTTTTCCGATAAAAGTGAGTTTAGGGAGTAAAGGAAAGTCATGTGTGTGTTTTCTTTATTGTATATTATTTCTTTGTCGGAAACAGCTCAGAGTGGGCATCGAAGGAAGGTAATGGTGTTTTTTTCTTTTTTAAATTTTTTTTTCGATTTTAAAATATATTCTGGCTTTCTTTCTGCCCACTCCTTCGTTAACCGTTTATTAAGAGATTAAACATAAATGTATTAAAATTGGTTTCTTTACAAATACATTTAAAAACCGAAAAAAAATTGGGCAAAATCATGATAAGCAAAATAGGAAATGGAACAGATTTGTAAAAGTTGCCTGCGGACAGGTTTTACTGATCTACCCATTACAGAATTTGGTTTTCTAAATCAAAACACCAGTAAAATATTATGGAATGACTATGCTTAGCTTTAAATACTTAGCTTTTCTTTTATGAAAGCACACTTTTAAGAGTAAACTCCTAAATATTTTATACTTTATTCATTGGAAAATCCCAGTAGATCTTCTACTATCAGAATTTGTTATTTTAGAAGTATCTACACTGAATTAAAAATTTAATGAGTTCACAGAAGTTTAGATACCATGAATCAATCATTATTTGAGCTTCTCTTGTTTCTGTACCTAAAGTCCCTTCATAATTCATCACATTCAATCTTTCATATTCTTTTAACTTTTATAAACGAGGCAATGGATTTTTTTTGTTTCTCCTAGATTTTAAGAGATTTATTGTTTCATATTAAATTTAAATATTGCCGAAAGTTTCACTGGCCTCTTTTTTATCATCGTTTCTTATCACCACATCGCTTTGTTCAAAGTCATGATTCTATCTTCGCACTTATTATTAATTAAACAATTTTTATTTATCAAACTGGGTCAACTATGTTAGAGCTCAAATTTGAAATAAATATGTAAGTAAATAAATATTGAGGAAGTAGCAGAATAATAATATAAAAAAAAGAAGTCATATTCTAATGTGGAGAAAGAGGGGGCCTCAAAAAATTATTAAACAAACCATTTATAAGTTTTAATAATTATTTAATTTATTAAAATTAAATTGTAAATGCCGACTAACCTTCAGACTATCACAATACCTCCACTTACATTTTCGCCGGTACACTGCCATCCTCTCTGCAAATACAGATCACTGTTCGCTCATTCCAATCTTACCTTCATTCACTAAAATCTTGTCTACAACAATGGCAAATAAAAATTAACCTCAACAAATCCAAATACTTTACCCTTAAATGATAAACACTTTCATCGTCATTTTTTTTTCCATTTTACTAGCTGACCATGTTTGGTATCTGGGACTATATCTAGACAAGAGACATGCCCAGAATCCTCTCATAAGACTTAACATTCTGAACTTTACAAAAAGTACAAACTCTTATTTAGACTCATGATAATCGCACAAAACTAACATTACAGAACAATCAATGCCTCTATCTAGCACTTCTGGCATCGTTAAGGACTTAACAGACTCGACTCTATGGAACACTTAAACGATCCAATATAAAAACAAAGTCAAAACTTTACAATCTAAAATCCTCCGCCGCCTTTGTAAACGCTCTTTTTTATCAGAGATATTTTAACAATTCACAAAGATCTCAAAATTCCATTTATATTGGAACTATCTAAATCTCTGCCTTCAAGAGGTATTTGTTGCATGCAGTTACTTGGGGAATAGCGAGCCCCACGGGTTAACACAGTTCAATACTCCATGCACTTCGCTAGACCAGTACACAATAAACATATACTACATACTGCACCCTTTACACACAAGCACAAATACACAAACTAGGGTCTCTGTTCCTAGTTAATTGGCTTAAGCCAAGGGAAAAGGAAGGGATTCACTCTGTGATAGCACGGAGGTCCCTCGTTCGTATCCAGCGTGTTGCCCTTAGATTTTCTCTTCCTAGGAGCCTCTACAGCTCACTGTCCGGTGATGAGCAGTGTTGTCTGTAGCTAGAGAACACTACTTGGAGGCCTGCAGTGCACTGTGTAGGCTCCCGGCGCACAATAGATCTTTCAGGTCGCCAGTGCATATCCCTTTTAAAATAATCATCTAAATCTCGCTACAATAAATTCCGTCGCCAAAACATAATATCTTCACACCCCCATTTCTCTAGCAGCACACCTGTTTTCAACTGCGCTTCCCTCCAATCCCCAAAGTCGTCTGAGACGTCATTGAAGCTTCTCACGTCATTTATTTCTGTCATTTATCTCATTTACTTGTCTATAGCAGAGTTGTAGATTGTAGACTGTTGTAGGGGTTTATCACACTGCGACCTGAAAGATCTGTTGGGCCCTGGGCCTCCTGAGTACATTGCCGGCCTCCGAGCAGTGTTCTCTAGCTATAGGCAACACTGCTTATTACCGTACAATGAGTTGTAGAGGCTTCTAGGAAGAGAAAATCTAAGGGCATGGTGCCTTTAAAATAGCATCCAGCGTGCTGGATTCGAACTCGCGACTTCTGCGTTGCTAGCCCAGCGCGCTACCACTGAGCTAATCCTTTCCTTCTCCCTTGCCTTACACTAGTTAACTAGGGACGGAGACCCTAGTTTGTGTACTGTGTTTCTCCGATTTTGATTGTTGGTCTATAAAGTGTAGAGTTTATGTTGTTTAAGTGTATTGTGTACTGTCCTGACGAAGTGCATGGAGTACTGAGCTGTGGTCACCCGTAGGGTCGCTAATCCCCAACTAACTGCATGCAACAGATACCTCTTGCGGGCAGCACAGTTGTAAATATTCAATAAAAAATTTGTGTTGAATATTCATTATTTAAGATTTTCAGACATTTCTTTTTCAAACTTGATTATTTCATAATTTGAAAAAGAGATATGGAAAAATTATAGTTGTTTATCGTTAGTTGGACATATCTCTAAAAGAAATCACTTAAGTGCTACAGGTGTAAGAAAAATGTTTTCAACTAAGTAGCCACATATAATCTTGGACCTCATTGATAGGAATAGTAACTGTTAAGAGACGAAAATTCTTGTAATATAGCGGTCATATGTTTGGTATAAGTTCTTAACATGAATTTACCATGATTTCTAAACAGTTCAATTTAATTTCAATTGTAAGTTCATATCTACATTTTTTAATGATTTAGCAATCGATTTGGTACATCATTTTGTGGCAGAATTAGTCTCTTAGAATTAGTACGAAAATTACCATTAATATTAGTTTATTCTAAAGCTTAGTTTATTATGATATAATAGAAGGTTTATTTTGTAAACATCGCTCCATTGTAAACGGTATTTAATCGTAACAATTAAATAAGTGATGTTATAATCGTTTACTGAATTAATTTAGCGGCACAATTAGCCACTCACTGCTTAGTAATTACTTTACATTTTGTATTTCCATTTAGATGGACATTTACAGTGACATTTAATAGTAATGATTTTTGTAATTTATTTTTGTATTGTATAATTAACATAATTTCATCTTGTGAGTTCTCACTAAAATATTGCTTATGAATTTGGAAAGTTGTGGTTTTTTTAAATCACTTATCTCTCGTGGTAGAGTTGGAATTTTTGGTTTTATGATTTTGTAATGTAATGAGACGTTCTAAATAATCAAAAAAATATAACCCAATTGAGATCCTCAGAAAAACAATGTGCATTAATTTGTGATCCATAAAGTCTATTGTAACTCCTTTAGGTGCCTGTACCATTGTGCTTTTTTTATACAGATGTGAAATTCAAACAGAAAAAATTTATTGCATAGTGCTCGATCTCAGATTTATTTTTAGTTGTTTGCAGAGTATCGACAATTTAGTAAATCGTTAGCTCTAGAGGTTGACTAATTATCCAGACTGATTACAATTATCTAGACTGATACAAGCTCTAGAGGTTGACTGGTTACAATTATCCAGATTACAGTAATTAGTAATTACTTCTAAGTTTCGATCTCAGATTGTCACATTTTGGAATGCTCTCCTTCGGTTGGGTACTATGCAATTTTTTTTTTTAATTTGTGCAATATACGATCCAATAATAATTAATAAAAAAAAATATACTGAAACCGAAGAATTTTTCATAAATAAGTGATAAAAGTTCAGGATTCAGAAACACGTCAGTACTTCAGAAAACATACTTTAGATAGTCATAAATCAGGCTACAATGACAATGTTTTCTTACTTCCCATACATTTATTATGATTTGAGAATTTTGCAGCCACTATTAGTGGAGTTAGAAAATACGAGTATATCATGTAGAGGGACTAAGTCAAACAGTCCTTAGGACTTAGATCCAAAAATTGATTATTGAACAGATTTAGTTTATCCATACAATAGTTGGTAATATTGATTTACAGGCATGGTTAGTGTAATAATGAAACTAGACCTCTAACGATTGCTGGTTCGGTAATGTAATCCGATTTTGGGTGTTGTTTCAAAGTAGATTATATGCTAAATGTCTAGGAAGTGTTAGCTAAACACTTTCTAAAACTGTGCTAACATTACTGGATTTTCCACTCCACCATCCTTTCAACTTTCTTAAGAATCGATAATGTCTCTTTAAAAGGGTAAGTAGGGTATTAAAATTTAATGTAGAAGCCGTATAACTTTCATCAATATATGCAAGGGCGAGTTTTATGCTTGTTTTACCAATTTTGCCATTGATTACGCAAATTCATGAACGTTTCATAGTTTTTGTTATTTCCTACAAATTTCCTAGCATCTACTATTAATTCATGAAGCTATTCATTCATTTAAAGCTATTATTTCAATGTAAACTTAATATGGTACATACTTTAAATTTCATAAAATTCTGTTGAGTCGTTTTTTTTCTTAAATTATTAGCCTTTTTTTTTGTGTTCACTATTCTGCTTTTCCATAAAGATAATTCATACTTCACCAAAGATAATGCGTCTGTGGAATGAAAAAAATCTGAACAAAACAAATTAAAAAAAAGAAGAAACTTCTAGCATCTTTCATTATACTTTTTCTTTCAAGCAGCACTGAAAACCATTAATCATAGACCAGAAATTATTATTATTATTATTATTTAAAAAAAAAAAAAAAATCATATAGTTGAGGAAAAAGCAAAATATTTGCTAGAGAGCGCATAGATCAGTCTATATGTGAGTTAAATAAAAATATTTAACTTACTTTTTTATCTTAAGCTTTTATTCTAATTACTATTGAACTATTTTGGGGCGGGTGTTGGTGTAGTGGTATGATGAGCATGGACTTGTAAGTGGGAGGACCCCAGTTCGAGTCCCGCGTATAAGTGCTAAATTTTGTTTTGGCATGAAAAATGTTAACAGTGAAGTAGGTGCTTCCGCCCCCGTCCACGTCGTCCACCTAAATATGGTAGTTAGACGTATTAAGCCCGCCTGAAAAAAAAATATATATTGAACTATTTCTATTAACTTTCAACTTATTATCTATAAACTTTTATCTATTACGTATATTATAATCGAAATAGAATTTTGCTTTATTTTAAAATTATTTGAAAATTAATAAAGTATAAGAATGTATAAAATAATATACTTGAAGAAGAGAAAAATTGAAATAAATTTATTTATTTATTTTTAGACGGAAATCGATATTTCTATGGTACAGAATATATTTTTAATATATTGATCACTATCTTTGATTTAGTGATAACTGATAAGTGATGAATGCAGCTGATTATGAAAGATATATAATAATAAATTGACGTACGGTTGTTACATTGATGTGTATTGTTAGTTTTTACTTTCTCTTACTCCTAAGTAAGAGGAAGTATTGTAATCGTGTCAAATTGTCGATATCGAGTTTTCACCGGAAATAATCAGTTTTGAGGTCCCCTGAGTCAAAAAAGTGGTTTTTAGCAAATGGTCTGTGTATGTGTGTGTGTGTGTGTGGGTGTATGTATGTATGGTATGTATATATGTATATATGTAGTATGTATGTGTATGTATGTATGTATGTGTATGTGAACAGCGTAGCTCATAAATGAAAAATCGCAGAAAGTTCAAACTTGATATTCCGTTTCGGTATCACTATGTGATCTGACAGTACGTTATCTGTCAAAATTCCTCAACCAGAAGTGCCACTTTTTCAACCAGTGTTTTTTTCACTTTTTTGAAATTTTCCCAAAAATGGCTCCGACGATTTTCTTTAAACTTTGTATATCAACTTCACATGGAAAGATCTACAATTCTTATTTGAAACATTTCTCTGGGAAAATGCATGTAAGGGCACTTTTGGGGAAGGGGTGGGGGTAGGTTGTCCTCTAAAGTGCAATTTCAGTTAATTACACAATTCTATCATTTAAATAATAATAATTAGAATTAAATGTATTGTTGAAATTCCGAGTTTGAAAAAAATCAGAAGACCGGAAGTGCGTTTTTACTGAGTGTTTTTTTTTTCACTTTTTTGCAATTTTCTCAAAAATGGCTCAAATGATTTTCTTTAAACTTGGAATATCAACTACACAAACAAAGATCTACGATTTTTAACAGAAGGTTCAAACTTGACATTCCGTTTGGGTATCGCAAAGGAATCTGACAGGGCGTTACTTGCCATAATTACTCAACTGGAAGTTCCACTTTATGCGCAGTAGAACAGACTTTTTAAACATTTATTTTATTTACTTATCTCGTGCGCTTAGAAAACTAGTTGATTTATACAATTCTATCATCCAAACATAATTAGTTAGAAATAAATAGATGGCTGAAATTCCGAGTTTCAAGAAAATTAGTAAACCGGAAGTGCGCTTTTACTGAACAGTTTTTTCAGTTTTCGACGAATTTCATTAAATTTGGTACACAAACTATAAAATTTGTCAATTATCATTTTGAGAACTGGAGTAAGAGAAAGTTGTGTGAGTGTTTCACACCAGTATTGTTTTTTATTTTATTTTTTTATATAAAACACGTGATTGACAGAATGTACACACTCTCTAACTGTAGACATTTTAGACCTGTATTCAGTTTTTTTAATGTTTTTCGTTTACTAAGTTTGCAATATCAATTATTACTTTCTCTTACTACTGCAAGAGGAATTATTGCAATACAGTCAAATTTTCGATATCGAATTTGCACCAGAAATATTCGTTTTGAAGTCCCATGAGTCCAAAAAAGTGTTTACCAGTCTTGTCTGTTTTGTGAGGTAGGCATAACTAAAAAAAAAATGGAAAGTCACAGCAAGTACAAACTTGATATATTTAGTTTCAGTACCATTTAAAGTAAGGTAGTATGGAATTTACCATTTTACTAATTGGATATTTCAAATTTTTGAGATTTTCTTTAAACTTGTTAAACTCTTGTTTGAAAATTTTTGCCATGAAAATTCATTTAAGGGAGCTTTAAGAGAAGGGTGGGGATTATGCTTTGTTCTACCGTGCTATTTTTAATTGATTGTACGGATTCTATCATTCATATATTAATGTGAATAAAAGATGTTGCCAAAATTTCTTTCAAATGATATATGGGGTTGGTTGGAGCGTACTCTTATCCCATGAGAGTGTTACAATGTAATTACTTACACTACCTGCTTGGGTAGGTACTTGTCCCCTCTCCATCTTTTTTTTTATTTTAGGGTAAATGAGAAATAAGTTTGAAGGACTTTAAAACCCTTTTACATACGCTGATATTTACATTATATTAATCTATAGATTCAATGTATAGTATTTTCAACTAGACGCACCAAAGAAGCTAAGATTAGAAGAGCGGACGGGCATGACAGACTAAGCTGGTAGACTGTTGTCTCCTTGAAGGATGAAGATATTATGCCTTCTAGTAGATAACAATCAGATTTCCAGGTGGTCAGTGTTTGAGTATTTAAATTAAGTAGATAGCCTTTAAACAAACAATTAAGTAGAATTCTCCTTTTAACAACTTCCACAGCTGTTAATTTTGTAAAGCGGGAATGCGTATAATTTAAAACGCTGGTAACGTAATTGAATTGGAGATATAAATTTAATGGTTGTAGCTTACACTAACAATTCTTGCTTCATAGAATTTGTAAATATACATACAACTTGCGACTGATCCGATATTCCCAACAGTTTTTACTTTATCTCTCTTTCAGCAGTATCTCCAGAAGTTCTAAAGCGACTGACATGAAACGGCATTGGGAAGCGACAAATAGTTCTGAGGCCTTGACTTTTTCATTACTGTTTCGCCACTTGTTATTTATTTTCAATTAAAAATCTTATAAATTAAGATAGACTTAAGCTGTAAGAACATCACTTATCTCAAAATATTTCTTTAGAAATATTTAACATTTAGTTTACTTGGCATAACGTGCAGTTAACTGCCAATCTGAACTGTTCTAACCAGGTAGAATATATTCTAGATTATATTGATTTGACGTTGATATTGCCTGCAGTTGTTGTTGCCTTGAGTTTTTGTTAGAATACTTGGATGTAACTTTACCGTTACTAAATTGTTGTTTGTGATGGGTTTGAGGATAGAAGAACAGAAGCTAAACTGCTTGATAAGAACTTTCTGTTAGCAAGTAAATTACATATGTATTATCTACATTTGGGTGGGGATAGTCTATAGAATTCATTAATAAAAAAAAAAAAAAAACTTTTTTAAATGAATTTTCATTTGGTCGCCAAGATGACTCAAGCTTGAAGGTTCAGTCATCACTGAAAAAAAGAAGCTGAGAATGGCACCTAGAATGGTGCCTAGAATAGCTTGCTGATAAACTCAATGTCATGAATTCCAGGTGTAACATAATGAAGAGAGAATGATTTTAAAAAATAGAAACTTCCTAAAAGGAATTTCAGATTTGATGGAAGAAAGAATTTTAGATGACCCGATTGAGTTAGGCAGTAATCAGCAAAGTCTAAGCCTAAGATTTTAGAGGTTGGAAAGAGAATGAAGAAGTTAATGAGTCATGCAAACAAGTTGAGGAGACTTTATCAGATCATTAATAGATCTATGTTGCATCCACCAGTGACAATATGTAGTTTTTGGACGCCTTATGAGAACTCACAGTATTCGATTCTCGTCAGTAAAATACAGAAACTCTTAATCAAATTCGGTATATGTCAGTTCACAGAAAATATAATTTAAGAAACTTTAAGAATATAAAAGAGAAAATGGGATATGAGAATCAGATTATCTTTGGGTCATAAGTTCGAGCAGGACCGAATGTTTAAATTATAAAACAATTACACAAAATTATAAATGTTGCGGTCCAACAACTTAATATAACTTGTGTATAACATGAACAATTACAAATAATATCGACAACAACAAAAAAAGAAAAATCAAGTATCAAGTATTCGTGTGAACATAAATTATTTTGAATAATTGTTGGAAGTGAAGGCTCCATAAAAATACAGACAATACTTTATTTAGTGTAGATTAATGTGGTGATACAAGAAAATTGTCCGTTTTTCAATAAAAAAAAAAAAAAAAAAATCATTTTTTTCATACAAAAAATCATTATTTATTTCTGGTTCGGTCGACAAAAAAAAAACATTCAATTATGCCAACGTTTCGATAGAGTTTCCTATCTTTATCCAGGCTTTAATATACAGATATTGTGAAGATGTGGAGAAAGAATTTTGAGTGGAATTTTTAAAAACTACACATTTGTTACATCGCAGAAACATAAAAAAAGAAAATTAAAAGTTACTAATTTCTTGTCATAATTCATCTACAGAAACGTGCACTCCGCCATATATATAAAATTAAGGGCAATATAGTGATTAGTAAATATCTCCATGTCATAGAAAAGATTTTTAACTGTAAATTGTGATTTCCTTTGAGAAATTTTTGTGGGTGATTAACATCAATTTTATTTTGTCCCACTAGTATAAACGACTAAATACTAAATGGCGGACTAATACTAAATAGCGTTTCCGCTTAATTCGATTTTGCCTTCTTTTTCAACTATGGAATGAAAAATCTGTGTTTTTTCTTTATTGCTCACATTAATTTTGTAAATCAGTAAATAATTATTAGAACCAACATGGTTGTGGCATTTTTTTTAAAAATAAAAAACGTTAATAGCACAATTTGATAAATGAAGGAAAAATTAGTAAAAAAATTCGAAACTAGATTTTCAAGAAATAATTAGCTATAAATAATTAGCCAATCACAGTGTTTATAGAAGTGAAGGTGTCAAATGTGGGCGTCTCTACATGAAAATTCTAAATTTCTGATTGGCCTAAAATACACTCACATTTCACAGCTTCACTTCTACACTGTGATTGGGTAATTATTTATAGCTAATTATTTCTATGGAAAATTTAGTTTCGAATTTTTTTAGTAATTTTCCTTTCGTAGGTATTTCATAAATTGTCAAATTATGCAATAAAAATTTCTTATAAAAAGAATCCAAAAATCAAGTTATTTCTAGTAAAATATTGCATACAATTAAGATGAGAATTAAGAAGAAAATCAATATTTTCATTGCATTGTTTAAAAAGAAGGCAAAAGAGCATTAGATAGAAATGCATGATCCGCCATTTTGTATTTAGCCGTTTTTCTAGTGGGAGAAAATAAAATTGATGTTAAACACCCACAAATAATATTTCTTAAAGGACTTTACAATTTTCGGTTAAAAAACTTTTCTTAGGCCTGAAGTTTTGTAGCTATTCCATTATATTGCCTTAAGATTTTATGTATGTGGCGCAGTGCACGAAGAATTTTTGTAAATATTACAAAAACATAAGTTCTACTATAAAGATGGTATTAGTCTACGTGTGAGATAATCCAATCAAAATCTAGTTTCTAGCAACAACATAAAAAAAAAGTACCCGAACTAATTATTAGTGCAATTAAATAAGAAGAAGCGTTATATATTAAAAGTTCGATAAACTAGAGACTGTAACTATGTAAATTGGAGCAAGAGAAAGTCGTGTGAGTGTTTCACATCAGATTTTTTTTTTTTTCAATAATTTTATATTTTTTTACGAAAATAATTCTATTTGAAAGCAGCATTAATTTTATTAATATAATAATCATCAGGAATGGTGTGGTCAGATATTTTTGTGTTAACCGTTAACATTATTCCATCAAGAACGATCGTTAAATTACTTTATTATTTGCGGATACTTTTCAAATGAACATTATTACAAAACAACACTACAGGGAAGGGCGTAGTCAAGTGGTTAGCGTACTGGACTCTCACGCGGAAATCCCAGGAAATCCCAGGTTCTAGTTCAGCTGTGCTCCATTAGATTTTTTTTCTTCGTAGGAGCCTCTACAGCTAACTGTCCCGGTGATGATAAGTGTTTTCTTTAACGGGAGAACACTGCCCAGAGGCCGGCAGTGCACTGAAAAGGCTCTGGATGCAAATGACCATAGATGTTGACGTGCCTTAAATTAAAAAAAAAAAAAACTACATTACATATCTCTCCCTAAAAGCTTCATAAAACACAAAGAACTTTCATCTTTTATGATATTATTTTTCACGTTATAAATTGCCACTTTATTTTGTTTTTATCTCAAAATTTGTCATTTTTATTTTATTTAATTTTATTTCTTTATAAAGAATAAAAAAAAAATCCATTGTTAATTAAATTCCATTAATTAAGTTTCTTTTTATTTGCTAAATTGAACGCACTATATTAATTATTTTTTAAAATTCATATTTAGATTACTTTTTTCATCTCTTTATTTTTTTTTCCAAGATAATTTTTCTTTCAACATTGTTTACGTGCGGTTAATGGCAAATGCGTTGAATTATCAATTATATCCACACAAAGTGTCCATTCAACTATACAATAATTTTATTCTTTAATATATAAACTTTCACATTTTTATGTTTTATTATGATTAACATCATCTTTAAAGGTTGTATATTTATTAATAAATAGTTTTTACTTATTTTTTTATTACTTTAAAAAGCTTTTCTTTTTTTTTTTACTTAATTTTATTTTTTATTTAAAAATTTGTTATAGTGTATAATGTAACATAATAGGTAATAATAATAATATATCCATACTTTTATCTTTTTTTACTTGTTTATTTAAAAAAGTTATTTCTTATTAAGTTTTTAGTATCTAATTTGAATTATTTGTTTTCAAGATAGGTTTTTCTTTATTTTTTTTAACTTCGAATAATGTTCCGTTATTTGGTTTTATGAAGTAATTTTAAATTTTTAATATATATTGCATAGCACTTTTTTCATTTTATATTTTAAAATTATTTTTTTCATGACATTTATGGTTAGTAATTTTTAGTCATAAAATTAATTAAACATTTTATGTTATTTAAAACGATCTCTTTTGATTACTGCTTTTTGTTATTACATGAAAATTTTGCTTACATGCAAAAATATTCACTCTTTTGGTAATAAATCATTAGTTAACGGATTATACAATATACTGGATGTTTGGTTGGAGAATATTAAGTAGTAAAGTTAAGGTTTGGTTAATAGAAGAAAAGAAAATTGTTAAAACATAATATCTCGTTCAAAATTGTTTTTTTTTTTGTTTTTTTTTATGAAATCTAGTTCTAGACATCTTAGGCATTTTTACTTTCTGAACAGGAAGTATTACGATAGCGCCAGTTTTGTATTTGAATTTTTCGCTGATGTGCGATAAGTGATTTTGACGTCCAACATCTAATAGGAAAATTGCAGTAAGTTAAAACTTGATTTTTTTTAACAACCACAGTGAGCATTCCTAGAGAAGCCTGTGTACTCTACTGCTTAAATAAGTATCTATCTAGTTAATTAAAACTGGTTTCAACTATGGAATCTTCAAGAGTATCGAACGATACTCTATCAAATGCCCCTTTAAAGCATCAAAGAAACACCCTAAAGCATATTCCTATTCTACTGCAGATTGTATCCTAACGATCAGACAACCTGCAAAGCAGTCTCGGTGGATTTTTTCCAACTGTATAAGCATGTTGGTTTGGATAGAGTGGATGATCCTTCATTGTCAGATCGTCTATGTAGTTTAGCCTATTTTCTAAAATCCAACGATATTACCCATTACAGAGCGAAGACAAAATTATTATTTTTTTGCAATAAAATATTCAAAATTCTCTTTTTATGTTGTTTTTTGCCATCATATTCGGACACATAGTCATGTTATATATTTTCATGTTGCTGGAAGAAAAGTCACCATCCATATTTTGTTGTAGAAAGATAGGAACGTTAAATCAGACCTGGCAGCACCAGGTCATCCAATAGGTCTAGCCCAAAGTATTCATAAATTTATGAAATATTGATGTGTAGCATGGTGCTAGATATACAAAGGCCTGTCTAGCTAGTTTACCACTGTGTATGTAGACACTGTATGACAAATATAGAGTGAGAATATATCTTCATTTCGAACTTACTGTATTAAATTTGCAATCTACAGCTAGTCCCTTGTCGGGTTACTTTTTATTCATTTTATATAAATATCTAATTTTTGAATATTTTTACTTTCTCTTACTCCTAGTAAGAGGAAGTATTATAATCGTGTCAAATTTTCGATATCGAGTTTTCACCGGAAATATCCGTTTTGAGGTCCCCTGAGTCCAAAAAAGTGGTTTTTGTGTCTGTGTGTGTGTGTGTGTATGTAGTATGTATGTATGTAACAGCATAGCTCAAAAACGAAAAACCGTAGAAAGTTGAAACTTGATATTCCGTTTAGTTATCACCATGGGATCTGACAGTACGTTATCTGTCAAAATTCCTCAACCGGAAATATCACTTTACTAGTTGGATATTTTACTTTTTTGCGATTTTCTCAAAAATAGCTCCGACGATTTTCTTTAAACTTGGTATATCAACTACACATACAAAGAGCTACAACTTTTATTTTAGACATTTCTCCGGGAAAATGCATTGTAGGGCACTTTTGGGGGAGGGGCGGGGTTAGGTTTCCATCTGAAGTGCTATTTCAGGTTATTAGTTAATTCTATCATCTAAATAATGTTGATTAGAATTAAATAAGTTGTTGAAATTCCGAGTTTGAAAAAATCGCATAATCGGAAGTGCGTTTACTTTACCACTTTACTAAATGATTTATTCTCTTTTTCGAAATTTTCACAAAAATGGCTACTACGATTTTCTTGAAACTTCTTACATAAACTAAACATGCAAAGATCTACAACTTTTATTTAAAACATTTCTCTGGGAAAATTCATTTAAGGGCACTTTTAGGGGATGGGTAGGGTTATGTTTTCTCTAAAGTGCTATCACAGTTGATTATACAATTCTATCCAAACAAAATTAATTAGAAATAAATAGATGGCCAAAATTCCAAGTATTAAGAAATTTAGTAAACCGGAAGTGCGCTTTTACTGAACGGTTTTTTTCAGTTTTCGTCATATTTGAATTAATTTGGTACACAAACTATAAAATTTGTCAATTATAATTTTGAGAACAGGAGTACGAGAAAGTTGTGTGAGTGTTTCACACCAGATTTTTTTTTGTATCAAAGTATACTAAGAATCTTTTTAAGTAGTTATTTTAAAATAAGTTTCAAACATTTGAAAATAACAATAAAAAAAAATCTCTGGTATTTATCCGTCGTAGCATGCATATTAGTTATGTTCCTGACCGGTTTCAGATATTCATCCATCGTCAGAGCAAATGACCAAGTTCGTGTGCACATACATACAACCAACAGTGTGAGTCTACAGAAACATTTCGTTGAAGTGAACTCTCTACAACGAACTTGGTGAATTTGCTCTGACGATGGATGAATATCCGAAACCGTTCAGGAACATAACTAATAATATGCATGCTACGACGGATAAAATACCGGATGTTATCCAGCAATGCGGACCCAGCCACATTTTCAACAAAAAAAAAAAAATCTGTCTGCCCTCTGACCCCAGTTTTGTTTATCTTTAATGTGAATACGGCGAAAGGATGCGTTGAAAGCGCTGACATCCATTTAGTGTTAGTTACATATTACATACAATTTAAATCATAGGATTTATTAAAAGAAATAGAAATAGAAAACAGTTTTCAATCCGTGGACACTCCGGTCAACTAATGTCGTCGCATTTTCTAACTTTTCGGTCTCGGGAGAAATATTGTATACTACGGCTATGTTTCTGGGCATGCGCCCTTGTTTGATGCAGTTATTTTAATAGCAAATTTCTCTGCACATTTTTACTACCTTATTCCTGAATTCCTTTCCCTTGGACACGGCTCTTTGTAGTAAATTAACTAAAATTAACTTTAATTAATTGAAATCTTCATGTGTCACAAACAGATGTGCTTTACTGAATATTCTTTTCACCTTTTTGCGCTTTTCACGAAAACGGTTTGAATGATATTCTTCCTAATACATGAATACCTATCACTTTTATTTGATACTTTTCTCCGGGAAAATGGTTTTATACATAACAAGTATCTATTTTTAAGTGTTATTATTTATATTTGTTTATATAATTTGAATATAATATTTTGATGAATTGCGCAAACCTTAGTAAAAAAGTAATCTTTTGTTCTCAGGAAGTATTGTGAATATTTTAAAGTTTCCGAACAGGTGTTCCAGGAAATAATAGAATTTAGTACCTCTCTGGATGTGAAATGTGTAGAGTATACTCAGTTAATATCATATAATTGAAGTTTGATCTTCTGTTTGATAGACACATTTTGGATAGTATGAAAGTGTACAGAGAAGTAATGCTTTCAGTAAAGTGCTCCGAATGACTAATCTGTGAAATGTATTTGGTGAGATGTGTTATATGTTTATTGAGTTGTAGCACGAGCGGTTTTATTAGGGTCTTGTGTGTATATATCTGTTTTAAGAGAGAGAGAAGTAATTTATTGCTTACAATAAATAATTTGACTATATTTGAATTATTGAATAATTGAATAACAATTACAAGTTGACTGCAATAATGAAACAAGCTAGATTAATTTAAACTCAAATGTTAAACACTATAACTGGCACTGAAGTTAAGAGAGCAACTTCTGAGACAAGTCGAATTTAGACTCTTCTGATTGAATGCAGAATTGGGATTGGTCTATCAGATGGTGAAAGAATGCTCTCCTTGGTAGCCCTTGTTTCTCCTACCAAAAAAAAAGAACCGGCCAAGTAGTATGGTCTTAAATAACGGTACGCTGTCCCTTTTCTACCTGTCCTACCACCAACTTTCCAAATTTCCTTCAATTATTTCTTCAAATAATATTTCTAAATTATATTTATAAATATGATTTCTGCTATCCATCACATCTATAAAGATTAGTCCCTGTAGCCTAGTTCTGTAAATACTTAAACATTTAATATTATTTGCGTAAATAATTTCTTAAAAAGTAGAAAATCGAATTGGTCAGCACCATCATTCACCAACGAGAGTTTCGGACTAAATGCACCGACAGATAAATAGGACGTAAAGCCTGTTATAAAAATAGCCATTACTTTTGTTAGTAATACTAATTACATAATATAGTTAAAGCAGAAAATATATTATACCAAAATTTGTCCCTTTCTGGACGTTCTTGATGAAAAAAATACGACTATTTTTTTCTCTCCCCCGTGTAGGGTTCATTTTATTAACTCTGCCGCCTGTGTTCCTGTCTCCGGGTCTTCCTCTCTTTCCCCATCCATAATGAAATTTCTCTGCAATCTGACATTCAAGGAATCTCCCGAGTCAGACCTCTAATCCCAGTGTAAATATTTTTTTTTTATTTTCCTCTACCCGGTTGTGTTGGTCGCTGTTAGACTATTTCCGCCGGTCTGTAGTTTCCATTTCCCAAAACTTTTATATTATATTTTACTCGTAAACTCATCATCACGTCTCAGCCTTTTTCATCCTCGTTTCTTCTTTTCACAACCCTTTTTATTTCCAGATCTATTTTTAACAAAATTTAGTTTTGTTTACTTATTTTTTTGGTCGCAATGTAACAAGAATCCGTTTTTATGTTTTAATATTTATATAATACTTACATAATTTGATATAATATTTGATTAATTGTCCAAACCTTTGCAAAAAAATAATCTCTTTTGTTTTTTTCTCAGGAAGTATTGCGATTTTTTTAAAGTTTTCAGTTTTCTCTCTGAATGTGAAATGGTAGAGTAAACTCAGTTAATAATAGTATAATTCAAATTTCATCTTCTACAGAAGCGTACAGAAAAATAATGCTTGCAGGAAAGTGTACCGAATGCTCTTAACTAAAATAATTTTGTACTACAAAAGTTGAATAATGCTGATATTACTCAACTAAAACCAATGAATAAAGTTGTACTCTTAATCTCTATAGAATAAATAAGTTTTTTTTAATCTTCAGTGATTAAAAGTAATCACAATATTGTCACATTTCAATTAAACTATTTTTAGATTTTGGATAAAATTAATAAAATATATAAATAATTAAAGTAAATTTTGAAATCGTGTTTTAACGTTTATAACATCAATAATAGATTAAATGTAATATCAGAAAACATTATACAAAATTGTTTAACTGTAAACTGAGTACTGCAAAACCAATATGATATCTCTTTTAATGGATTGTTGACTAAGTGAACGCTGTTGTAAAATTGTGAATCCGGTTACGAATGTCAGAAACACAGTGATAGAAAACTGTGTCCTGCTCCACATACACGACTTGAACAGTTTTTGATATAAAAATTGGAAAATCTGAAATAAATTATAAAGTAATACTTCACTTTGCGTAGGATATGGGCACCTTATGTTATCAAGAGAGAATCACAGATTAGAACATTC
This sequence comes from Triatoma infestans, assembly GCA_011037195.1. NCBI lineage: Eukaryota > Metazoa > Arthropoda > Insecta > Hemiptera > Reduviidae > Triatoma > Triatoma infestans. The sequence goes on from JAAEAF010004829.1 coordinate 50,279, forward strand.
TGCGATATTCCGGTTAAGTTGTTTACACATATACTGGCCATTAAAAAAAAAAAAAATCTGACTCAGATAGTACCACCTTAAAATAGGTGGAATCACATTTTGAAATTCCTTTGAGTTAGCATGCTTTTAAAACTTGGCAGACGCAATTATCATGCGATTGCCAGAAACTTGGCAATAAGATTCGGGACCTATGGAACCAATCACCAAAAACCGCTAACTACCTTCGCCTTGCCTTTACAAATGTTGCGCCTTGGGTCTTGTTTAAGGTACAAAATAACTTGATCGCTTCCGAGATTATTAAATTGCATGGCAGAAAACGTCCATCTAACGGGATTTTTCAATACGACAAAAGTATCACATTAACGACAAAAATTTCCTATGACAAATTAAGTGTTTTGTAACGACGATTGATATAGCAATAAAAATCTACTTTTAATTTAATGTTATCAATGTAATTCTTAGGTTTAGTTGCATTGTTCCTGCATAATTATACGATACATAATACAGCGATCAGCTCTTTATATTTTAATAGTAGTTTTAATCATAAAAGTGATAATTGAATCAATATTAATAAACAATTCATTGATGCAAATTTAATAATATTTCTTGAAAGCACTGTATTGTTTATCTAAATAAAGTAACATTATAATGCATATATTATTAGAATAATTTATATTTTAATTTACCTCCTTTTATAACTAGACAAATAATAATTACATTAAACGGTTTATTAATTAAAGACAAATGAATGCAATTTTGTACTACTTATCGCAAAGTTACCACCATTGTACTAAATATTTGTTGAATATTTACTTACGTTTAATTAGTATATTATGATAACAAAATGTCAGAGCAAAAGCAATTATAATATATGTTAAATATAACTAACATAAGTGACTTCAAGTACGAAAGCACATGCGATATCTTAGTAATTATATATTTTGTAGTTCACGTGAATCTTTTTGCCGCTACATTTTATTTTTAGTCGTGAAATATATGTTTGTCGTCGTTTAATTATTAAATTTGACGTTCTATGTATATTTTGTTGTGATTTTCTTTTTCTATCGTTTCTCTTTTCCAAATTTGTCCACAAATGATACCCGTTTGCATTATTACTCTCACAGAAGTAAAAGTAATTAAAAAATGAAAAATGTAAATTTTTCAAAGATTTGTTTGATGTTCTTACTTCAATTAGCAAATGAATCATTTAATTTCCTATATTAAAGGGGGTCTATTTATTTTTGTCTTGTAACATTTAATAAAGTTGGACTGGAAAATATTTTTAAGCCCATTTTACTGGAAAATTCATATGTAAATATGTATATTTTTTTAATTTCTTTTTCTTATAGTGAGGGATTAAGATAAAAATAATATTAAGTGAATTATTTGTGAATTTATGAAATTTTTTAGATTCTAATGAGGTTGTTGACACGGCAATGGCCAGAGAAGTTCTTTTTTAAAGAAAAAAACCCTGCTGGCCATTACAGTATAAACATCTCGTTATAATTTTAAACCCTGACGATTTGAAAATCATTTTAGATTTTTTTAGGAGATATAGCATTGCGTGCGACGATCTAGTGTCGCCCGGAGACTTAGCTCAGTGCATTGCCGGCCTCTCTAGCTACAAACAACACTGCCCATCACTGAGCAGTGAACTGTAGAGGCTTGTAGGTAGAGAAAATCTAAGGGTAGCACTGCTGGATTCAAATCCGGAACTATCGTGTGGGAGAGCATTATTTATACATTAAAGAATTCGTCAAGCAATGTGAGAAAACAAATGTGTACGGTATTAATTTTATTCGCTTTTCTCCTGACAGCTACACAATATCTTTCCGTCTAACTTGATATTCACTTAGTATTTGCCCCAGGGTGACATAATGTTAGGGGAATTGTGATAAAAATTTAAATATCTAGGGTTGTGTAGCAGAATAGATTATTTAGAATCTAGTGGTTCTTGGGTGCTTATATTTTATTATTGCTTCTATCGTAGGATGTGTCACAGGATCCTTCAGTAATCAGATTTTGAATATTTTTATGTCTTGTGAAGAATTTATTGCATATTAACAAAATAATAGCATGCATTGTATTGAGGGATGATAGCAGCTATAGAAGGTGGATAGAGGTCTTTGTGATGTCGGGTCGTTGAAATAAGAAATGTTTTTATAAATTTATTGAATAATCTCTGTTGAAGTTATTCACATAGATTAAACTGTTAGTGCTTCTCACGTTTTTTTTTAAACCGATGATTTTCCCTTTGCTTTTGTTATAGAGTTAGTTAAAAGATACAGTCTTAGTGTGTCAAATCGCAGTAGTAGTAACGATTGTTTTATTGAATTAAATCAGTAAGTTACTTTTTAAGACTAAAAACTAATAGATTACTTGGCTTTTTTATTTGTGCAAGCTGAAAAATAAGAAAGTAATTTTTGCCGTGCATTTTTTACCGAGCTTTGTTTTTTTGTGACAATATATATATATTACCGGAGTTACCCTATAATTTATCTGTTGACTCATAGTTTGTTGTATATAACTTCTAGTGAAGTTTTTACTGAATCAAATAAACAATCTTTGTTGATAATTTATTAAAAAAGGATATATTAAATTAAATAATTTTGGGAGCGGGAATTTTTGAATTTCCCTCAATGCTAAGATTTGCCAGAATACAGAATTGCACTAATTATCTGATATTGAAGGATTGAGAATTCTCAGTGGGTTGAACAAGTAGCGTTAAGCTTTCTTATAAAGTATTACTTTAGTGCAATATACGGTTCTAACATTAAATAATAATATTAATGTAAATTAGAAGAAAATCGGTTAACCAAAAGTGCTATACATTACAGATTTTTTTTTTTTTTTTTATACAATTTTCTCAAAAACGACTATAATGATTTTCTTTATACTTGGAGTGCTAACTACACATATATAAACCTATCATTTTTATTATAAGATTTTTTTCTGAAAAATTGACTTCCGGTAATTCTACAGAATTGTGGCGTTAAATTTCAAATGTTAAATGTCCTCAAAGGTTATATGGGGTTTTGCTTCTATATTATAGGCGCTTTCTTTGAACTACGATGTAATCACTTATTTTATTACCTACCTGTAGCTGCTGTCTCCCCACCATCTCTATGTTTCTGATAGGACAAAAGAGAACAATTACTAGTTTCAAGAAAAATTTATGATTTTATTATAAAATTGGACTAACTGCTGTAAGAGAAATTCTTGTGATAGTTTTATAAGAGAATTTTCACTTTCTCTCACTCCTTAATAAGAGCAAGTATTGTTGTAATCTTGTCAAATTTTTGATATCGAGTTGTCACCGGAAATATCCGTTTTGAGGTCCCCTGAGTCCAAAAAAGTGGTTTTTAGCAATTGGTCTGTATAATATATATATATGTGATCAGCAAAGCTCAAAAACGAAAAACTGTAGAAAGTTGAAACTTGATATTCCGTTTAGATATCACCATGGCATCTGACAGTGGGTCATCTGTCAAAATTCCTCAACCGGAATTAGCACTTTACTTGTTGTTATTTTTTTTTTTTTTTTACTTTTTTATGTTTTTCTCAAAAATGGCTCCGACGATTTTCTTCAAACTTAGTATATCGTCTACACATACAAAGAGCTACAACTTTTATTTGAAACATTTCTCTCGGAAAATTCATTTAAGGACAGTAATGGGGGACAGGTGGGGATAGGTTTTCATCTACAGTGCTATTTCAGTTTATTAAACAATTCCATCATCTAAATAATGTTAATTAGAATTAAATATTTTGTTGAAATTCCGAGTTTGAAAAAAATCGGATGACTGGAAGTGCGTTTACTTTTACCACTTTACTAAACGATTTTTTCAATAATGGCTCCGACGATTTTCTTCAAACTTGGTATATCAACTACACATACAATGATCTACAACTTTTATATCAAATATTTCTCTAGGAAATTTCATTTAAGGGCACTTTTAGGGGGAGGGATGGGGTAATGTTTTTTTCTAAAGTGCTTTCATAGTTAATTATACAATTATATCATGCAAACAAAATTAATTAGAATTAAATGGATGGCCAAAAGTCCGAGATTCGAGGAAATTAGTTAACCGGAAGTGCGCTTCTACTGAACAGTTTTTTCAGTTTTCGTCGAATTTTATTAAATTTGGTACACAAACTATAAAATTTATCTGTTATAATTTTGAGAACTGGAGTAAGAGAAAGTTGTGTGTGTGTGTTTGCACCAGATTTTTATTATAATTTTGATTAATTTATAACAGCAATACTTCCGGGTATATTGATAAAACGTGGTTCAATATTGTTTCAAAAATAAAGTTGGAATAATTAAAAAAAATTATCAATAAACTAATTTTTTCATGATAAATTTTCCTTGCAAATCCTGTTGAAAAAAATTCTGCCATTGGCAGTTTCAGGATAATAACTTTGTTCCAAGATTTATATTAGGACTAGCCAACTCTTGTCCACAAGCTCTTCTTACTTGCCCATTTATAATGGACGCCCCTCCAATCATGTTAGTTTTAAAAAAATGTTAGTATAGCTCGGCAGTTTAGTTCTAGCACCCAAACGGCTGTTAAGCTCCGCCCATTACCAAAACTGTGACGTCATTTAATTCTACCCACAGGTTCCCAAAACTAAATTGTCGAGCTTATACAGTTCGGATAGGCTTCAAAGAGAGAAGGCAGTCGGTCATTAAATTTATAATATTTCTTTAATACAGCACCATTTGTTTAAAGTTACACTTTAAAAACAGTTCAATTCTTTTATAGTTTTTGATGCTGCTGGACATATATTGACAAAGAGTTTGATGATATAGTTTCTGTAATTGGCCTTCCAATACAGTTGATAGTTTGGGGAATGACATGATTTTACACTGAATGCCAATTCAGTGACAGAGAAGCTATAATTGCATTTTCTATTCAGAATCCGTTTTTTAACTTTTATTTTTTTCTATTCTGATTGGTTAAGATATTTTGAAAAAGAACAATATAATTGTCTTTTTAGAAGAAAAATAATTCTTTTAATTCTTCCTCGCAATAATACCCACTTAAAAAATATACTAATATGCCCTGAAATATTTCAAAAATTTGTTTTCTTTCCATTACAAAGTTTATTTTTCTCTTTTTAAAATGAGAAATATATATCTCTTGTGTCATCATTTTGGAAAAGGACAAAAGAAATGAATACATATTTTATTTATTATCTTTTGTTAGTGCTTCTTTAGGTGGAAATTGCTACACTTTATATTCCATTGTTAAATTTACAGTGTAAAATTACATTCATTGTATGTATTGGTGTGTGTTTGTGTGTGTATGCGCGCAATATTAAGGGTGAAATATAGAAACAGTCATAAAAATTATTCTGTAAAATTAAACAGTTTATTTTTCATTCTGACATTTTATTGTTTTTCTAAAGATGCTATTATTTAATAACTGCAATTAGAGAACTATGCACTAGATTCCATAGAAAGATTATTATTTTTTTTAAATATGAATAAATTTAACTTAATTATAGGAAAGGGATTAGCTCAGTGGTTAGGGCGTTGGACTTCCACGTGGAGGTCCCAGGTTCCAGTCCAGTGCTACCCTTAGATGTTTTCTTCCTAGAGCCTCTACAGCTTACTATTCGGTGATGGACAGTGTTGTCTATAGCGAGAGAACACTGCCCGAAGGGCGGCAGTGCACTGAGATGTTGAAGCACCTTAAATTTAAAGAAAAAAAATATTTTTATTTGTGCAAATTTCCTCATTGACATTGGGGCGCAGAAATATAATATTTTTTAGGTGGGGTTGATCTGCTTTCGTCTCCTTTAGGTACAATTGTTATGTAACAGCTATATCTTCAGTTAACACATTCCTCTTTATTTTCGGAACACTTCCAACACTACTCTCTCCTATTCGGCATCCAATCCTCAGAAACTTATGTCATTAGCCCTAATTTTTGCCACAATTTATACTCAAGTCCCATACCATCGAATAAAGAAAGGAGAGCAGTTCCAAATGTCTCTCATTGTGATCCCTAAGGAGCTATTTTGATACCCTTGATAACGGATGTTATCTAATCTAATGGCCCAAGTATATATGCGTAACTAGTCCTCAAGCATACCCAAAACCGCTTGAGAGGTTCGCCAGTATATTTTATCGGTAATGGCGATTCAATTACCGGTGTGAGGAATTTTGCTCTTGCTAAGCACTCATAATGAAGAGGATAGGAATCGGCTATCTTTCTCAGTCAAGTAAAATCCGCAATGATTACTATCGACCAATAGGTCTTCTATAATGCAAGGCTCGTGGCCCTTGTTGAGTAGGTCTACCGCAAGACCTGGCGATGAGTCCTTAATAAACATCATTTTCCTTATCCTCCTGGATACTTATCCGCTTCCTGGACTTGACAATAATATTTCTTTACCACGCCATTACTTGTTGTATACCCATATCGTAGAGATTAATATTGTGAACAGTTGGATATGTTGCAGGAGGATTCCGATTCCCTCATAAACATACTCATTGTCTTATCTGCACATCATTACATAGTATATATATCAGGATCCAGATGTTCTTTATCCTACACGAGTATTACCTGGTCTTCATCATAGTTTGCCACTCCCATTCCTTTATATCTTCCCATTCCTTTTATTTCTGTTCCACCTACCAACATTTCTAAATAATGTTGTTTTAAACGAGGACGGAAAATAAATGGTTTCTGGGCGCTACCATCGATATTCCATACTGCCATATTTTCTTACTCAGCCTTACACCACAATCTTCACTTTTACAGATATAGTCATACTCAGTCTGATCGTGTAAAATTAATATGCAACTTCCAGCAAGCACTATTTTTATTCTCTAGAACAGTGGATCTTCTATGGGAAATTGAACGAGGTCATCTATAAATGCCAAAAATTGAATATTGCCTTCTTGCATAACATATTGTGTCCATATTTCGGAAAATTGACAAAGGACTAACATGAAATCCAAATACCTAAATGATATCCAAATACCGGAGCCTTCTCAGTGCACTGCCGGCCTCCGGACAGTGTTCTCTCGCTACAGACATCACTGTCCATCACCGAGCAGTGAGCTGTAGAGGCTCACTCGTGCACAAAAGACAAGAACTAAAACTTCATTACTTCAAGTATAACTACTTGTATGACGATCAAAATTACATGAAACTGTAGGATAGGATATAAAACGCACTGCTCAAATTGATCTAAGATTGTAGATTCAAGTAAGAGGTGAGCGAAACGTTGTAATATCTACCATCTTTAGTCAACCAAAATTATCGCCGAATTGCCATTATACAATATTACGTCTCCAACATAAATGTTTATAAAGACCTGAGATACCAATCATTAAGTAGATCTCAGGTGGTTATAGAATATTTCATCTCTCTCTCTCTCTCTGATCTCCTTAATCCACTATATTTCTCTTTTCTTGACATTATCGACGTATGAGATATGCTTAATCATATAGTTAGATGGACAACTCTCAAGTTGCCGTTTATCAAATAATTACTTGTTGAAGCCTTGCATTCCAGTTATAAATTTCAAATAAATAAATAAATGCCTCCAGATTACATCCTATCTTAAATATGTAGATCCTTGAAAATGTTACTGACATTTAAAATTGTATGCATTTTTCCCTTTTTTGAAGTTACCTTATAAACATTGAAACTGATCCCAGATGCAGCAGCATGACTTTATTGGTTAAGCATAATTTTAATTATTTGATTGTATTCATTTGTGTATGAGTGTTAAAGAGATTAGACATTTCAGTCATATAGTTAATCGTTTAGAGGCACATATCAAGTTAAAGCTAAGCGGTTTTTGCAATAATCAATTCATTAAAACTAGACTATATTAAGATTGTATCCCAAAGCTTTTACTTTCTAATTGAGTTTGTTTGAGAGGTGGACATGCCATGATACTCAGAAATTGACCAGATATGTGGAAGTAGCGGGTGCTTTCCTAAACCCATTCACAAAATGGAAATGGTCTCCCATTCATGGATATTGATTCCCTTAAAAACCAATTTCATACTAGATAATAGGTTATTGACGCATATTAAACACTAAATTTTGAATAAATATTTTAATTAAATTGCATTTATTATATTGTTTTATATACTTTAATTACTTCGCTAACAAAAGTAGTGCGATATTATATAATGCTATTTCTTTATAGATCCGGTTAAAAGTATGAAGATTAAGTTAGAAATTTCTTTCTTCTCCACTATCCTTTATTAATGGAATCAAGCTATCAATATCAAGCGATATCAATCGCCAAATAAACTTTGAACAATTAGATCAGTCACTAGATAAACTTGGAAGAGTTAAATCAGTCCCAAGATTAACTTTCAAGAGTAAGCAAGTATCAAGATCAATCTTTAACGGTTCACCAAACTAGGCACACTAACTGATCCACCGTTAGAACAAATAAGAATCAGCAAACGCTACAATTGTCCGCCTCATCACTCTTCGTTCGGTCATTCTTCCCTTTATAAACTTCTCTCCTCATTAAGTAACGCTAAATATAAATTGCGAGTTAGTTGTCAGCTGTGTGCCTCTCATTTTCACCATCATCAACCACCAAAACCTGTACCATTTCATAGTTTACTTTTTTTACTTTCTTCTTCTGCTTTTAGAAGTATTGCGGACGTGCCAAATTTTGGAAATCGAGTTTTCAGCTGAAATACAGGTTATCTGAATTAAAAAACAAAATTTTTTTTCGAATGGTCTTTATTATGTTTTTATTTTATTTGTTGTTTACATTCAATTAACGACATGCTCTTCCATTCATCTGAGTACGACATAAGTTCATATAACTGATATAATTATGCTGCAGTTATTATTAGTCTTCGTGGAAGAAGTCTAGTTACAGTAGCAGAAACGTCAAAGTTGTTGAATAATATACGTACAAACGGTGGTAATTTACATGTTCCATCAATAATTAAATGAATATAACTCGAATTAATTTTTCATCATTGATACAAGAATAACAGTTAATATTTGTTGTGGTTGGTTCCGCAGAGCTGGGAAGCATCAGAAATATTTTCCCTGATAGCCGGCTTCTTTTTTTGTGGTCATCGACCAGTTTCGGGCGTTCGCCTCATCACCAGGAAGTTTTGTTAAACCAGTGCGATAACCAGACTTGCTCAGAGCAAATTCAATTTATACAATCTGAGTCAGGCACCTGTCCAGGGCATTTGTAGGCCCTGAACTCCGGATTGTCATAAATATCTCTAAAAAAAACAACAATAAAAACTAAATGTTTAGTTAGTCTTAGAAATACGTAGAAATATAGGTGCTATGGTTATACATGTTGAAACAGCCCTCCGAGTTGGACTATTTAAGAATCCTCAGTCTCCGGCAATTCCTGTAATGGCGGTTTTTATTTTCCTTTTCTAGCTTCCGACCAAGGAACCTATTCATCATCAGAGAACTAGGGAACGTAAAATAAAATATACGTTCTTTTCCTGTGTACGTGATTATTATAAATATTAATTAATACCGATTTTTGTATTAGTATATAATATTTCACTTTGTGTATGGTGGTAGGTTTTTAGTTATTGTTAACTAACCTCGCAATGGTATATTGAATATTTTAACGTTCTCAGACGCAAAATATTTATTTATTCACCTATATAATAAAATTTCAAAAACTTGATAAAGAAAAGAAGGTTGAAATCCATAAATTATTGGAGCTAGGTATCGGCTCAAAAAGCCTCTTAATATGGACGGTGAAGAAGAAAGGAGCACACTAATGCAAGACATAAAAATGCATGAAAAAAAGAAGGCATAAGGCTGCTTTTCTTTCCAGCAATATTTTGGCAGTTGTAGTTATTTAGAAGCGAAGAATAATCATTGAAGTCAATATTAGTTTTTTTCCAGCCCTCCAAGTAAAAGTGGTTAATGTAAAGTAAAACGAATATTAAGTAAATTAATAAATAAATAACTTCAAAAAAGCTTCAGCTTATTTCACAACTCTACACCATTTCATTTTAATTAAACAGGATTGTAAATATTTACTAACAACATAGTGATTTAAAAAGAGCATCCTTTTCTTTTGAAGTATAACTGTAAACATTCCTTTTAAAATAAATTTAATATAATTTGGAAATAATTCCATCAAACAGTGTTATCATTGCTGATACTTCTACAATTGCTTATCATTTTTTTCTAATAATTTTGAATAGATTAAACGTGCCTCTATGTTTTGTTACCTGAAGGCCCGATTGATTTAATAAAAACAAACAAAGCACAAGTTAATCATCTCAAATTTCGGAAAAACAATCAAAACGATATGAGATTATTTACTTAAACTGATTTTGAGAACTCATTTCTTGAGAAACAGTATTTATTTTAAGATCGGAGCGCACATCGCGGTTTAATTATGGTTTTATTCAAGTAAGAATTAGCTCATTTCTGATATTAACAAATTAAATTGAACATTGTAGAAAAACCATTTTTTAAAATGAGATCGCATAAATGTAACTCATTTCTAAACTAAATGAGACTGCGTACAAAGTAACTCATATAAAATAGTACCGCGTAGAAGTAGGGAGGGTATATACTCGTATATTACATACACGATTCAATAAGTAACGAGACAAATCGCTGTAGCTCAAAAACGATTTATTTAATCAATACAAAACTTTGACTACTTTTCAACATAGTCTCCAGCAACATTTATACAATTGTCCCATCGTTCTTCTAATTTATGCCTCTGGCATAAAATTCTTTGGGTTGATCTCGAAGCCACTTTTGCACTTGATTTTTAACTTCTTCATTCTATTGAAAATGTTTCCCACGTAGAGCCTCTTCAAGGGGTCCAAACAAATGGAAGTCCGATGGGGCGAGGTCGGGGCTGTAGGGAGGATGTGGAAGGATCTCCCACCCCACTTTCTTTGTGGGCGTCCGTAAGTTGTCTTGGACATCTCGCACAAGTTTTCTTGTACTGCAGCTAATTCTGAACAATGTTATGGACAGTTCCAATACTCCGTACACTTCTTCAGCTATCAGTTCAACAGTAATACGCCTGTTGTCCTGAATAAACGCGTTAATGCGAGATTCGATGGAGGAAGTTGCAACCGGTCGTTCACAGACACTTACACGGCGACTTTTTAATTGTTCTACCCATTTGTAAACGTTCCAATGGTTCAAACAATTATTCCCGTACACTGTCAACATTCTTTCGTAGATTTCACTACCTTTGATATCCTCTGCAACTAAAAATCTGACCGTTTTTCTACTGATGTGCAATGCTCGAGCGGACTCGCCATTGTTAACTGAATATATTTGAGGTTATGCTTACCCAATACTCTCGAACAGCTAATGAGTAACTAAGAACAAGGATGCCAACTTGACGCACTGAAACTATTGTATTGATTTAAAGAAACCGTTCCTGAGCTACAGCGATTTGTCTCGTTACTTATTGAATGACCCTGGTATATATAATAACATAACAATAATATAAATAAAACATTCTTTTTTTTTTTGGAGTAAATGGAATAAACAAAGTCGCCCAAACATCTATTCAACAAATAAATCTTATGGCTGAGAGGAAAGTGTATTATAATAATATTTTACATTGTAATCCAAGTGAACTGGTTACGTAAATGGAATGGTAAGTGTGGTGAAGTTCAGAGAAGATGCTTCAACCTCTCGTCCCTCCCCCCACACTGGTAAGAGGATACCATAATATATTGTATATTCAGGATGAATAGATAGAATACATAATATACAACCAATGGCCATGAAATGAAGAATACTGCAGTAGCATATATAGTTCACTTATATGGTATGGTACACACTAAAGGTAATGTTAAACTGCTCCAGTATATATATATATAATAACCATTTGTATATTATACATTCTAATGTATGTATATATATAAGTTAGTACAACTGCTGTTACGGTTATTACATTATATTAGTCATTTCTCCCACCTCCAATATATATATATATATATATATCTGTATAAAATCAGATGCCCATTGTAATCACAAACATATCATGAAGAAGACAAAATAATAAAGAAATGCCTGAGGAAAAATATATCTCATGTGATCTAGTTTATAAATAAGTTGACAGTTTCTTTATTAAAAATAAAAAGAGCTTAGCGAAATCGAAGGGAAAGCGTGTGCCTGTTGTTCTTCCAAATGGAACTATTTGTTGATAAATATGTTTTTCTCAAAATAAGATGGCAAATGTGACCATAGATGTTGGACACTTCTTAAATTAAAAAAATAAAATTACCAAGGCCATTGTTGTACAAAACATTAAAATCTTTGGGTTTATACCATGACAATGATTTGGTAATATGGTCCCATATTGCAACAAAACGAAAAAGTTTACACTTGTAAGTACATCGTCTACTAAACAAGACATTATTAAAGTTTGGGGCCACTATAGTTCTTGGGGTAATAAAAAATTATTTCTAACGGATCAGTAGAAATTAAGAAATAGTAGAAAATTGCATAAAAAGTGATGAAGAAATCTATCTGAAGAAGAATATGCCTTCTTAGGAAAATGTAAAAAAAAAAGGTAAAAAAAATTAGCCACGTGCGAATTCGCCTGTAAATGTTTACTTTGTCTGTCTGTTGTTAGTAGAAGTATAGAGACTGTGACATCTTTTAAAAAAATCGTAGTTATCTCAATAGATAACTCCCCACCGCATCTGACATCAATATTTCGGTTAAATTCATTCACCGGATGTACAACTTTAATAATTTTTTAGTTTTTCGTGATTTTCTTGAAATCCGCTCCAAAGATGATTTTCTTTAAACTTCCTATATACACATAAATCCCTCTTTCTTTTTTTTAAATTTATTTATCATTTATCCAAGATGCTCATCAGTGGTCCGGACAGAGGGCTATTAATGAGACGTTGTTATGTCTTTCACGGAGCTCTCTCAGGCATGTGGTTGGATCCCTTTCTAGACATTGTGGTTTAAGGATACATCTCTATGTAATGGGGATCATGCCGGATCTGTTTTGAAGAGTTCTAGACAGATTGCTTGGGTTGTGAGGAAATTAGATTCAGGACCTTTGGTCAGAACAGGATATCTGTGGAAGAGCTTAGGCTATTTCCGCTTAAGGTTAGTGTCCGATTTGTTAGGCCTGAGGTGAATCTTAGATGGATTAGACTCAGGTCTGGATATTTGTTTTAGACCCGGTTTGTTGTTTTTCTTGAGGTAGGTATATGGGCCCAGTGGAGCTTTGGTTAGCGTAGGGTTTGGTCCTTCCCCATAGACAAATAATAATAATACTTACTTATAATTTTATAAATTCTTTATTCTTCAAACTTTTCTTATTTTTATTTATATAAAGCTTACTGTTCAAATTTTTTATCGCCCTTGAAATGTTATTGGTGTGATGTTTTGTAGTGGCTTGTGTGTTTGTAGTAGTAGTTGGTGTATCACGAGCGGTTTAGTAAAAAGGCTTGTAAGTATATATGTTTAAGAGAGAAGTATTAGCAGTAATCAAGAGATCACCACTGTTTTTGAAATAAATATATTCTCTAAGTGAATTTAAATGGTTTACAATATTCACAACTATACCTTAATAAATCAATTGTTTATCTAGAATAAAGGCAAATCTCTATCACTGGCACTGAGTTTAAGAGAGCGATTCCTGAAGCAAGTGTTCTGGCTTTGAAAGCAGAATGCAGACTCTCTTGAAGGAATGCCCTCTCTCACCGGGGGATTTTCTCTTACAAAACAGTTGGCCAAGTGGCATTGTTATTTTCCTAACGGATTCCTGTGTTTTTGTCTCTTTAACAACAGTGACCTTAAATTATAGTACCCGACTCTAAAATACATTATTTTTGCCAAAATTATTTCATTTAAAATATTTTTCAAAACTATTTATTTTTGCATTTCTTCTTCCACTACACCCTCCTCCGTGATTAAAAAAACGTGATACAATAATGATACAGCAACTATGTACATTTACACTCAACAACTCCATTTTTAAAAGAATTAAGTTCAATTACTTTACAGTATATAAATACATTGTTTATTATACAGAAATAGATTAATCAGAAAGATCAATCAGAGAGATTAATCAGAAATTAATAAAATTTCTAATTATTATTTTTACTTATTTCTTTTTTGTTATTGTGTACACCTGCCCCAAATACTAACATAAAGTCCGCATACAATCCAATCACTTTGGTGTCTGACAGAAACTTAAACTCGAAGTCAACTTTTTATGCGAACTTGTTAGCCATTTTCTACCGATGGGTAACAATCCTAAACCCGGTCAAAACCCACAAAAAGAAACAATAAAGATCCCAGATGTTCACTTGATATACTAGGTGTAATTAGATTTATTGTTAATATTTCTAGAATTCATGAGACTTAATTATTACTAAAAAAATAATTAAAAAAATAAATCAACCTTGAATTATTTTATATAACATTTAACAACAATTTTATCATTACAAATACAATTACCCTAATTATTCTGTCCAATAGAACGGTGTCTCTCAGTGTTTCACTAATCTATAGTAATGGATATATGTTCAATATTGAAATTATCTAGTAGTTTGTGATGTGACAATTAATTACATATCCTCCCTCTCTGCCTTATGTAGGTATGTATATTGGAACTAATTTAGTTACCGCTAACACATATGGATGTTGGAAATTAATATTTATACTTAATTTTCCAACATTTGGTTGCAATGTATATTAATTATTAATTGGTTTATAAAAGAAATTTATTAATTAAATTGCGAAATTATATGATTTTTTATATGATATTTATAAATTTTATTTTGGTGTATCTTTGGCATAAATCATCGATTTATTCTTTTATTGTACGAGGTGTGTAAGTTAAGTAATGAGACTGATTTTCTAGTGTTCTATCTGGCAACACTGGAGACGCGGCGCATGCATGGTAGGGCAAGTAATCATCTGATACACGTTCAGTACAAATTTGAAAATGCTAGAGTTGTTGCACTGTCCGTAGTGACTTTTTTTGTGAGCAAGGTTTTTTCAGTGCGTTTTAAAAATGAGTGACATCAATTACGAGCAACGTTGTGCTATCAGGTTTTGCTTCAGACTTGGGCACAGTGCAACGGAAACGTTTGAAAAACTGTGCCAGGCCTATGGAGACAATGTTTTGTCGAGAGCACAGGTTTTTAGGTGGTTTAAGTCGTTTGCAAAAGGAAGGGAATCAATTGAAGGCGAGCCTCGCAGCGGAAGACCTTCATCTTCAAGAACCGACGAAAATGTTGGCAGAATCCGCGATCTCGTGCGTTCAGATCGTCGTTTGACAGTCCGAATGATCGGCGAAGAGTTGAATTTGACTCACACAACCGTTCATCAAATTTTGACTAATGAATTGGGGATGAGAAAAATTTGTGCAAAAATGGTTCCGAAAAAAAATCTTTCACAAGAGCAAAAAGACATCAGAAAGGAAAGGAGCCTTGACTTTTTGGGAGCAATTGAAAACGATCCCAATTTTTTGGAACGTGTTATTACAGGAGACGAGTCTTGGGTGTTTGAGTATGACCCAGAAACTAAGCGTCAGAGCATGCAGTGGCACACTTCAACCTCTCCAAGGCCAAAAAAAGCAAGAATGAGCAAGTCAAAAATCAAATGCATGCTGATTTGCTTTTTTGATAGCCAAGGAATCGTTCATAAAGAATTTGTGCCTCAATGCCAAATGGTAAACCAACATTTTTACCGAGAAGTTCTTGAGAGACTTCGAAAAAGAGTCATGCGTGTGAGACCAAACATCAAAAACAAGTGGATGTTGCATCACGACAATGCTCCGTGTCACACCGCGATTTCTATTAATGAGTATTTGGCCAGTAATAACATTCCTGTGGCTCCTCAGCCTCCTTATTCACCCGACTTGAGTCCATGTGACTTTTTTTTGTTCCCCAAATTGAAAAATCACCTCAAGGGACGTCATTTTGGAACATTGGAGAATATTCAAACAGCCGTAACCGACCAACTGAAGTCTATTCCAGTATCCGAGTTCCAGCACTGCTATGACGAATGGAAGAATCGTCTTCAGCGTTGTGTGGCTTCCCAAGGTAGTTACTTTGAAGGGGACAATGTTGAATTGTAATTTTATTTGAATAAAAAAAAGATAAAAAAATCAGTCTCATTACTTAATTTACACACCTCGTATATGTTGTGATAAGTAGTTAACATTAATGAACCCGCCTTTTTTTTTTTTTTTTAATCTCCCCATAATGAGGTTTTCCTATCCAAATAATTTTTAACTCGTGATCCTAAGACTTATTGCATTTTCCACATATCTCTGGTAGTAGCGTCTTTCTTAGCCACTAAGAAATTCTCAATACTTAGTTTTAAAACGTCTGTAATCGTTTCCTTAGTGTAAGTTACTAGCCATAATCTAAACTGGTTACACAGTTGTTGGAAGAGATGTTTTGGTAGAATACTATAGTGCAGGAATGTGGCGTGTTCTGTTTCTCTTATTTGATGAGTTGCGGACGGTTATATGCTTGATGAATAGTCTCTATTTGATGTCTGAATTCAGACTAACTATTCCATGATATCGCATTTCTTGAGCTTTTGTTTCTAAGTGATATTTTAGTTGTTATTAATTATGAACACACGAAGTTCTTTATAATCAAATTGCCGCAACGTGAAGATTTTTATTACACTTTCTACAAGGGTTTCTGTTGGATAAACTAGTTCGGTATATTTAATGTCATTGGATGTTTGTAGGTCAATGATGTTTTGTGTATGTCTGTTTTGGATTAAGGTAATTGTACTGTTCATGTTTGTGTGTTTACGTTTTGTTTTATCATTGAAGTAAGGTTCAGGAATAAGTTCAGGTAATTTTTCCCTAATTCTATCTAAAGAACCTAAAACTATCTAAAAATTAAATTTTAAAGAGGTTTTAAGATTACGCTTCTAATTGAAAGAGTAAAAGTAAGGAAATCACTAATTTTCCGCTTGTAAACAGTTACTGTTGAGAGGTCATTGTCGGATTTAAGTTATAGACAAATTTTGCTCAGTATGCGATCCAAACTTCGTCTTTACCATCATAATAACGTACTAGTCTTTTACCAATGAACCATGCTACAAATTAAATGCGCAACTGCCTTTAATTTGAACCTGGATATCTTTTCAAAACTTAAAAAAATACAGTCTGGTGTGAAATACTTCATACAACTTGATATTACTGTAATTACTATCTACTAATTGAAATATTGTCTTAAAAGAGGAATTTTTAGTCAATATTCAGGTTGTTTTCTCTCACAAGATGAACGATGGTAATTTTTAGAGCAGTATGCGATGGCATATTTTTCCTTAAAAATCGATTTTTTTTTTTATGTATCTAGCAAGTATTGTAATTTCGGAAAAATATGACAAGATCGCTATAAACTCTTAACAGGAGTTAGAGAAATAAAAATTATTCTGCATCATGGTAATATATTTCAAATGTATTAAAATATCTTGAGATATTTTTAAAGGCGTACCTTTTACAAGGCCGCATAGCCTCTGTTAATTTTTTTTTTGAAAGATACAAAAACCCACGCAATTTTAATAACCTAAAAGAAGTAATTCCATAAACGTTTTTTCAAAGTATAATTTTTATTTTCATTCATAAATTATATTTATGAATTTGAATCATACAAGAGAAGTGTATTTGTCTAGAATTGTTAGGGTTATGTTGAAGACAATAAACCACCAGAAATTGATATAGTGTGTTGTGTAGGCAATGTTTGTTATGTTGAAGTTCGGGAAATGATGTTGTGTTTCGTACTGTGGTATGTATGTATGCGTCTGTGTGTTGTGGATTAAGTATAGCCTCTAGCTATTTGTTCTCTTCCACCATTGTATAACCTGAAGGCCCCTTGGTCTAATCAAGGATTAGCTCCAAGTAGGGAATGCCTAGTTATATATCTCTTTACTTATCCTCCTTTATGTAGTACTACACCACCTGGAATATCTTTAAAGTGCAGGTTTCTGCTCTATTCAGAGTACATGGTAATTACTGAACAACAATTTTTATGTAATAACATATATTAATAAATTATGGTAAACTAAGAAAAGAAAGTTAAAACAATTTCTTGATCTATTTCCCTTCCACGGAAGCGGCCCACGCCTGACACTTTCGTGTTATTTCGCATTGTTATAAATTAATAAATAGAAACAATAAGATGGTATGGGTAAATAATTATCAAAGTAAAATCTCCTTCAAAAAACAAAGTTTAAGTTATATATCCCCACTCTTTGATGTTTCCATTATAAAAGGGAACAACGTCTTTAAAGGACCGAAACGTGTGTTTTCCCATTCTGGTAGCAACACCCTTCTTAAGCTAGTTCCGTCGTATCAAAGAGTTTTAAAATCCAGTGTATCAACTGTATTTGCTCTGTGCAAGTCTATGTTATTACACTTTTTGAAAAAAACATCCTGATGATGGGCGAATGCCCGAAACCGGTCGATGACCACAAAAAGAAGCAGGCTATCACGGAAAATATCTCTGAAATTTATTATTATCGCAAAACTTTCTCATCCTAAGATTAAGACAAAGGAATAAGATGTTTTAGAGTTTTGTATTCTACTACTTCAAATTTTTAATTAGCCTTGAAAGCTCCTTAAAATTACTGTTCCTTCCAGGGATTTATACAATTTCAGCCAAACGCTAAAAGCTGGCGAATACATGGTACATGTCATTTATTTAGGGTTGGTAGATCTTCGAAAGTTAGCTTAGAGTGTATTGAAAAGAATCGAGCTAGATTTGTTGATACTTCGTTCCTGATTGTCGACATTTACGAAAATTTTGTTGCAGAAGTCATGCACTCGAAGAAAAAGATACTAAGCTCTTTTCTCCTAATTTTTAAGGAAAAGCAAGGTCTTCACTTCTTGGGCTAATTAAGAAAAAAATATTGGCTTACTCATCCCAGACTGCCATATCCTACAAAGTAGTTTTCTTGGAAACAGATTGCAGCGAGTCCATCATTTATACCACGCTTCAGTAGCATAAGCCGGAGTCATGTACATTTTATTTAGATACTGAAGCCTTTAGATACTTATTTAAAATATTGTTTCTTCACTTTCATTTTCAATTCAGGAAGCAATCAAGCACCTTCTCAATGAAAACCAAAAACCATAAAAGATGCGGTATGCGCGCAAAGTAACAAAAAGCATCTAATATCTTTTCTTTTGTCTCAGTTATGAATAAAACATTTCACCACAAAATTATTGATTTTCACAGAACTTTACTATGATATTTTGAAATGTTTGATAGAAAATATGCGGTAGAAAATCCTGGGATATTAGTTCGAACATACTGGCTCCAAACTTCATTACGATTATATTCTCTATCTGAAACAAACGAACGAGTTTTCCCATGAACAAAAAGCTTGTCAGCAACAAGAAAATATGATTCATGACACTTTTGAAGCTTGGATGGAAGGATATGGGATCTCTGTATCCTAAGCTTGGAGAAGATAATGCCACAAATGAATGAATTTAGTCAATATTTCTTTTGCGACCTTTACAGGGAACTTTCAGATACCACCTCCGATAAACAGTAGCTGCATAGTTGGCATATATCTGGCATAATATTGTAGTGAATTAAATTTTCTTTTTTATCTTTTGGCATGTAGAATAAGTAAATAAATATTGCTAATAATAAATTGTCAGCTAAGTTAATAATTTACGCAGATGCATTTAGATTTTATGGTGCAACAGTGGTGATTGAAAGCTAGAATATCTATCAATCTCTTCATATTCTATAGATCGACACAAGTTCAGTAGGATTAACTATGATGAATAATGGCTTACTATATAAATAGCTTTTTCCTTTAACATAATGGCAGAATTCTGTGTGACATTTTCTATTAATCACGATCTTCCTCCATCTAATACTTCATGAATGGCTTTCATCTAAATATATCGTCGTGACCAAGGTACTCGCTCATTTTTGCCAGTCGCCGTCTGTTCCAACGATGACAGCCGCTTACTCCTTACTTCAATTTTCCATTCGTTTGTTTCTTTTTTTCTGTTTCTCTCGTTCTCTAAACTTCACCCACTTGTATTAATTATTAAACCTCCTACCAGTAATATTTCAATTAATTTTTTTTTTATGGGATGAACTTTAATTTAGAGTGTTAAAATATTTTTCAATTCCTACAGATTTCGAGGTTTAATAAGTTTTTTAGTGTTCTCCGATTTTCTCGTTTCATTAACTTATATAGCAAATTTTCCGAAACGTCGACCTATTACAACTTAGGATTATTCTGATGAGAGTCGGCTACTGAATTAGTTATTGCCTAGGCTAAGCTCCTTAAACAAACTACAACGGTTATGACTCGACATCTCATTTAATTGAAGGAAATTTTTTTTTGCATGATTACTGCCTTTCTAAGAGCAGATAGTCGAGAAAGAATACCGCTATAAATTTACATGATATATATCGTAAGTTGAGTCTATTAAATAAAAAGAAAACTTTGAACAGCTGATATGGACAAACGGACTTGTACACGAAACAGCAAAGCGTTCCAATCTCAGCCAAATGCATATCTTTACGAGAAAATTTTCTTTGCACAGTCGTCGATGTCACTGTTATGTAACTAATATATAAAGCAAATTCATCCAAGAATCTTATTTGTTCAAGCTAGCTAATAAAATTTGTTGTCTAAAAAAACTTTTTAAATACGTCAAACTGCTGGAACTCTTTCCCATCAACAACAGGTACCTTAGACGAGTAACTAGAATTCCCACTATGAGCAGTATTCTCCTTTTTGGCGACGAAGAGAGGGAAAAAGTCGCCCTATATAAAAAAGGGGCAGTATTTTAGCTACATAAATCAGAATTTTACATCAAATCAACAAATACATAACTAGTTCAGGTCACTGCCATTACTTTCTCTATCGTCACAATTATATTACTTCTCTGTGAGGTGTAGCGCCAGTCATCTCATTCTCTTGCTGATCTATTATTTACGCAGTTACAAATAAAGTAAAAAATCATTTGGTTGGAAACACTCAGACGGCTTTCATTTACTACATTTAATACAGTTATATAATTCATCAATTTTCTTCAATCTTGGAAGTTTTTACTTAAAGCATTAGAGACATTATCCGTGGTAGCCTGCTTCATTTTGTGGCCAGCGACCAATTTCGGGCGTTCGACCATCTGCAGGATGCGTTTTTCAGACAGTGTGACAACACAGACTTGCACAGAGCAAATTTAGTTTACACACTGACTGATGTTTTTAACTGTATTTAAAACTAAACTCTTAACCTAGGTCAAGGGGTATGGTCAGCTGGGTGGGAAAACACGTGTTTGGGTTGTTAAAGGGCAAATTTTCCTTACAATGGAAACAACACGTGGGGGGTCTAAATTTTTAAACTCTGTGTTGGAGGGAGATTTACTTTACAATTAACTAATCAAAATAAAATATAAAATATATAAAAATTAAATTAAATAACGATTTAACTAACATAATTTAAAATTAAGCGATTTTTATAATTAAGTTTTTTATAATTATGCATTCCAGTCAATATTTCACTTTTTACACAACATTCACATTTGCTCTCTGCAAGAACACTGTCTGAAAAACGCTCCTGAAGATGGGCGAACGCCGGAAACCGGTCGATGACCAAAAATGAAGCAGGCTACCACGGAAAATGTCTCTGATACTTTCCAGCTCTGCGGAACCAACCACCACAACAACTTTTTATTAAAGTTCAATAGTCTTAACAGAAATATAGTGTTGGTGATGATACTGTGGAAAGACATATAGTAGTAACTAAATGTGGTCGCTCAGATTCTACTAGAAGACAACCAACCCCTAGATCGGACCCAATAACGCTGGAAATATATTACGTTACAGAATAGATTCCCGAGAATTCCTCCACAAATAACATGTCCAGAAAATTATTTAAAATAAAAAGGATAGATTTATTTCTGTGCAATTACGACCGTTCCAATTCTATTAGTTGTTCAAATTTACACAATACTGTTGTAGACAATTTCGAGACATTGCAAAAAAAATTGAAAAAAACGTCTTTAGTAACGTTTCATTTGTGGTTGATGATTTTTAACCGTATCAGATGCGGAAATGGTAAATTGTATGGAATATAAAGTTTAGGTTTTCTGTAATTTTTCGTTTTTGAGTTATATTGTTCAAAACATACACACACGCGCGCGCACGCGCGCACACGCACACACGCACAATTGAGAAGACCGAATAATTTATTACCTTAGATTAATTTGCTCACAACTGACTAATAGGATTTACACCTCAAAAAAACTCGACAGATGTTGAAAAATGGATGCAACCAAATTTATTGAAGGAAACTTTCAAAAATGAAGGAAAAATCATCCTTATTTTTATGGGCGTTAAAGGTGCTTTTGATGCTTCAGCCTCGTGCCTTCCAATACTACATCAATTGGAATCGATTTATTGATAATTGGAAAGCATTTATATAATTTAACCCAATCATATTCTTCTGATAGGAAAGTAACTCTTTCAATAAAGTAATAAAATGTACGAAGACAGTGACAAAGTGATGCCCTCAAGAATATGCTTGTGAGCCAGGAGTTTGGAACATTCTGTATGACTCATCATTAAAGCTGCCATTATCAACATAAGTACGTAAACTGGCATTTGCGGATGATTTCTTATTGTGTCGTTCAGAACCATTAGAATTGGAAGCTGTCTACAATTGAGTCATTGCATATAGTTAATACCTGGGCTAAAAAGAACAAAGTGCTGTTTAACCTTAAAAAATCAAAAACACTTTTATTTAAAAAAAATAATAAAAAGTGAAATGGAAAAAATGAATTTATATTAGGATGGAGAAAAAATAGAAGTGATCAAGGAACTGAAATATCTTGGCGTGACATTTGGCTTTAGATACTGGTTTGACAGACGTATAGTTAAAGTGTGTCCAAACAGTCTCCAGATTATTAATATTCTATCTAGATAAGCCAAGGTTTACTGGGGGTCTGGGCAGTGAACTTTTAGAACAAATTATATTGCAGTCATTAAACCTATCTTACATATGCAGCTCACGTATGGGAAAATGCTTTAAGAAAAAAATTAAAATAAAATCAGGAAGGTACAACAGCTGATGGTACTTCGCATTATAAAAGGGTTCAAAATAATTTCTTATGAGGCTGCATCCTTCACGGCTAACATTCATCCTATTTTAATAAAAATTCAGTTAGGATTTCAATTATATACAATATCTAAGGCTAGGAAAGATTATGAAGAAAGTATGAACTTGCAGTTGACAGTTCAAAATGGATTCACCTTGGATTTTACGTAGACATTGACACCAATGAAAGAGAAGAATACAAATTTGAAATTAATATAGTTGAAAGTAGGATATCGGAGAGACGGCTGGGCTTTTGTGATATCTATAATTCGGATATTTTGGAATCTTTTAAAGACAAATTAGGCTCCAATTATATGTAGGACAGGCCGAAAAACTTGCGGTGTATGATGGCTATAGAGGAGTTAGTGGAAAGCGTATTAAGGATCAAAATTGTACTACAATCATTAGGACAGACGGCGAAATAGCAATAGACTCAATTAAAAACAGGGACATACATTGACCCCTAATTGAACAGATAAGATAGATATGATTAGCATAATCAAAATTGAATGGACTAAATCTCATGTCAGAACTTCAGGCTACTAATTGTTTAAGAAAGCAACAATAGAGCAAGGACTACAGAACTACTGCTGCAAAGCGCCCTAAGACTTAACTGAAAAGGAAAGCTGAAAACAAATAGTGACGAAAAATGGGAAGAAGAGTGGTCAAATATAACAAAAGGCAGGGAAACCCTGAAGTACATACCGAGAGTGCAAGACAGGAAAAGATTACTGAATGTCATGGTAGAACTAGACATTACATACATAGATTTCATATCATTTTAACAACAGTAACTAACCTGTGATAATAGTTAGGGATCAAACATGGAATCTACAACTGTCTGTTACTTGACAAACATGAAGACATATTACTCACATTGCGTCATAATAGTACAACAGGAAACCTGTCTATTACTTGAAGACATATTACTCACATTACGTCATAATAGTACAACAGGAAACAGCTGGACTTTAGAAAAAAAAATTTTTTGTTCAGTCATTGAATAAATTCATAAATTCTATTGGGATGGACATATTTGAATTTGTTTTATATTTAATAAATTATTAATAACTTGTACAAATTGTGGTACATGTTGTGTGATATGTATATACTTATAAATTAACTCCCTTACAGCAGGAGAACTGTATATTATAGTATTATACGTATTATATTATAAGTAATCAGGACACTGCAAAACATAGATTTCTGGTTAAACTACTTCGAAAAGGTAACACATGTTCCTTCCTCTCGCAGTACTCCCTCTTATAGCGGTAAGAAAAGTAGAATTGATTAGAATTGAATAACTAATAAGCCATTCTTTTTTGTAGACATTAAAAAAATTTTTTTTTTTTAATGCCAATTTGTTATCAAGAATGAATTTCTCTATACTGTTAAAAATAAAGAGTTTGTATTTTATATAAAACCAGATATTGCTCTTTAGACTGTTGTTATGAAATGATATTTATTTTATTAACATTGCAACTAAAGCAAACATTTCTGTTTATTTTGTTTTATATATATCCATTTACTGTTATTTCCATATTGCTCTGAACAGGATTTTCGAAATTATTCTGGGCAGTATGGAAATAACTATATATCCAAGATATATATAGTTTTGAGATCTAATTACGAAAAATTGGTTTTCGAGATGAGTGTATAGATAGGTAGTTACTTGCTTTCTTCATAATTTTTTTTAATTTTTTTAATTTAAGGCGTCTCAACATCTGTGGTCAATTGCGCCCGGAGCCTTCTCAGTGCACTGCCGTCCTCCGGACAGTGTTCTCCCGTTACAGACAACACTGTCCATCACCGGACAGTGAGCTGTAGGGGCTCCTAGGAAATCTAAGGGTAGCACGGCTGGATTCGAACCCGTGATCTCCGCATTGCTAGTCCAGCGCGCTACCACTGAGCTAATCCCTGCCCTTTCTTCATAATTAAAAACGAGAAAACGCAACGATATCAATTTTTGCTTTTTCTTACTACTGCTTTAAGAGAAAGTATTAAGAATCGTGACTAATTTTCGATATTGAGTTTACAAAGTTGTCATTTGTCTTTGTTCAGAGGAATTTACATTCAGCTGATTAGGATCCATTTTATTCAGAAATAAATCAACAAGGTGTTGTATTGGCACAAGTTAGTTGAATATGAATTCATAATTTTTCGCGCAAAAATGTGAATTTTAGGCGCAGAAATGGAGATTTCTTCAGAAATATGTTCGAGATTGTTCTGATTGTTAGAATGCAGCTAAGAATGTCTTCTCTCGCATCGCAGTAAACCATCAGCCATTACTATCTTATTCACAAAATAGTGTTTTCTTTTCATGTAAAAAAGTAAGTGCTTGATCTAGAGTGCGTATAGAACGAAATCCTTAAAAGTTAGGTTTGCGAGTTTCCTATGCTTCGCACATCCTAAATACATCCTAGCCTGTTCTTTTATTCTGCTCATATCTCACAAAGTTTTTGTTGACTGCTCTATTTACTTTTGCATTATGTACACCATCCATGATTTGAGCTCACCCTGCTTTGAAATTCTTGTAATTCTTAGTTTCTCAAGTTATGTTCCTTTTTAAAGGTGATTTCAATTTCCTTACAGAGAACTTTTCTTACTTAATTATTATTTTTTCTTTTATTCCGCTCATACAGTGAACACATGGTCTTTAAAAATCTATAATTTGTTTTTTCCATCCTTTTTTTTTTAAATCAGTCTTACAGTTCTTTGCAATTCGGAAATTTTCTAACAGCTTTGCTATCGCTCATCTTGATACAAGTTCTGTAATAGTGGTTAACTATTCTCTTAGTAGATATATTACAGAAGCGTCTTTATTAAAATATGTAGGGGGTTTGGGGGAGTTGGATAGAAGTGAAAACAATAGATCTACATGTCTCCCTACCTCAGTGACTCCCTCCCTACGTATAGGGAGAGCAATCTGAGGAACGTATCAGGGGTTGAAAGGAGAAGTTAAGTAGAGTCGGTGATAGTCCAACCGCCCACTTTAAAAGGATGCCTAACCGCTAACAGACTCACATTCAAACGCCATCGTTCACACACCGTCACTCTGCCAGTCAGTCTGTCACTCTCTTCCTACGCTTCCATACTCTCACTTAAATTATAATGTCCTCGCAGTGCTTATATTCTCGTATATATATATTCAATAAGTCAAGTTATCTCAACCTAAGTTTTCTCTTCTACCCAACCCCCCGAAACATCTACTCGTACATGTCTCCCTACATATTTTACGATACACATATGCCCTTCACAAATGCCTACGATACGATTTTAATAATCTGATAAAGTAGCGGCATGAGACAATTTTTTTCCTTTTTATAAACTTTATGGGTTTTAATAGTATTAAATTAACTTCTATCCATTACAAAAGTAGTAAGTATTCCAATTTCAACCAGGAAATGCCAGATTGGAATAAATTTATGTTTTCCAATCCAATACAATCCTTTTTTAATTTAATATGTTCTTTACATTTATTTAAGTGAAGAAGGTACCTCTGCCCGAAAGGTAGAGAAATTTAAGTCCAGCACTCCTCTCCATAGTTGTTGTGGTTGGTTCCGCAGAGCTGGAAAGTATCAGAGATATTTTCCATGATAGCCTGCTTCTTTTTGTGGTCATCGACCGGTTTTGGGCGTTCACCCATCATCCGACCCATCGGATGAATTAGTAGAATTAGATGAATATTGGTTTTTTACCGTTTGATGAACCTTCTTTTTAAGTTAGTAATTAATATTAAGTAGTAATAAAGAATGAATGAAATAATAATTGCCATTGAACGTACAGCCAAACAAAAACATCGTATTTTATTCATAAGTCCTGATCCAAAGGAAACTAGGAAAAGAATTAAATTTTTTATGTGATCGTTTTAAATAATTGAAAAAATATAAAAAACAAAAAATATGAAAACACTGTGGATTGTTCTTGGGGTGAGCCAATGGTTGCCAGTGGGCATAGATTTGAGGCGTCTTAAAAAAAACACTCCAATACTGGAAGGGACTATATAAGGGATAATAATGGGAAGGGATGCTTCCATTGGGATTTGCACACACGGAAATAAATGCATTTCCGTAATGTTCAGGAGGATGCTTTTCCTTCCTAATTTCCCTACTAATTTGTCACATAATTAGAGTAATAAAAGAAATGTTTAATAATTTAAATATTTATTTTCTTTCAGAAAGCATAGAGAGAGAAAAGAAGTTCATATGCATTGTCTCAGTCAAATAATGTCTTTGAATTTGCTTTCACATGGTGGGTTAGCATGCTCTCCTTTGTTGCCAGCATTCTAGCTCGATTCCCGTAGGATGAAAGATAATGTTGATCCAGCATCGTGAGAAAAAAGTGGGTTGCTACAGTTAATTGCGAACCTTAGCTGCGAAGGCCAGAATTTAACGGCAATGTGTACCGCAGTTTACTCACCACACGAGCCACAATAAAAATTCTCAATAAAAAAATTCAAAAATTTAGCCATTTTCTCGATTAGTAAATAGTCCACTAATTAAGCGAATGTTCTAAAAGGGGTTCGTCGAACTATAATGAACGTCGAAAGAGTAATTTGTTTGACCGCTATTTCCTCCCCTCGGACTTCTTTCTTCCATTGGGATTTGCACCAGAATGTCAATCAACTTGGAACTGTAGTTAGTTTCTTTCCTTTTTTTTGTCCTTCTTCCTTTTATTTTTTTTTATGTTTATTCCGCTTTTTTATTCAGCTGTTTCCTCACCATTTTACTTCTTTAAAAGTTTTGCATTAACTTTTCTGAATATAATCTACTTCCTCTTAACAAGAAATATTACAACATTAAAGAAGACTTGTTGGAAAAAAGAAAGAAAAGAACTAAAGAAGAAAGTAAACAGATAATAACTAAGAAATATCAGAGGTCTTGAAATGAAAGATGATATTGTAAAAGCTTTGAGGTTTGAGTACAAACTGAATGGATATTTTATTTCTTCCAATCATTTTTTTTTTAGTTATTTATTTTTTCATACAGAATATTTCGAGGTCATCAGTTTCTCTTTACCAATGTAAATAAAGCTTCACTACCAATTATGTATTGAGATCATTTTTCGCACGGCGAGTAGCAGTTACCTACATAAAATAGAATGTAGTCAATCTCATCGATGCTATTATAGAAGAACATCTAGGTCTTGTTAGCTGTAATATTACTGTCAAGACATGATTGGAATTTTCTAATATCAGTTTTATTTCATAAATTTAATCAATTATATGGTAAGGATAAATTGTTTTGAAATAGCTGAATTTTAGTTTAAAATCTTTCTTTCTTTTTCATATATATTCCCTTTATCTATATCCCGGAAAAATAAAAACTGGGAAAAATCCAGAGAGTACAAGGAGTTATACAGAAGGTGGGAAAGGTCGGAAAGTACTTGATGAAGCCCAATGTTTATTAGATGAAATCTCATGAGTTCTGAGATTGCTTATTTGCGTTTCTGAGCATGCCACTAACAATTCTTTGCCTTCCCTTCTGCGGTCATGTGAGTAATGACAAGCAAGCTGTATCCTCTTATGTCAATATTATCTGATCAGTAAATGGTCGTTTACTCCACCTGAAATGCCCATCATTTCATCAAGCGTACAAAAGACCCTGACATGGAATAGAATAGACTTTTATACAAAGTAATTTTTACAAAGTTGTAAATAGTGGAAATAAACTTTCTATTTTGCATGTACCATTTTATTTTTACAAGTATTAACTAAAATAAATTCGCTTCAAATGAAATCGTATGAAATACTAATTATTAGTAATTAATGTAGGTTTTCAAACTCAAAAGAAAAATATTAAAGATAAATAATATATTTTCATTATATCCCTTTAAAAGATAATAATATTATTTAGTACATCTGTTTATTTTGAATTAAACTATTCATATATCTAAAGAAATGATTGCTATTACAAAATTAAATTATAAAAGCGAATAAAATATACTCTCACCTAACAAGAAATAGCAAGTAGCCAACGATTATTTACAATAGTCTGAATAGTAAAATAAACTTATTTACCTTCTCAATGTTTTCATTTAAGAATAATACATTATATAAAGGCCAATGAACCTATGGAAAAAGCTGTTTCTATAGTAGAATACAAAGGGCATATAAGAAAAGTGTGACAGATCGTCCAAAACATTCAAATTACCTAACTAGCATTTGCTACTTATATCCACGACATAGAATAGTTCCTCGGAAAACTTTGAAACAAAAAAGTTAAATATGAATTTTTAACTTTTCGGTCAAGTACAGGTTAAAAAACAAAAAAATAGGTCATCCGCATTGTAAATGTAATGATTGCAGAGTTGATCCTTAGTTGTTTTGTTTTTCATTTTTTAGTATTAATATAAATATATTAATGATAAGCAAGAAATATTATTTCTCCAGAAAAATTATGCAATTTTTTTTCTACTTCCACTTTCTGTAAAACGTTTTTGGCGAATTTCGTTTAATTTCGCTTCTAAGTTCCTATTGGTCTTGATTTCTCAACCCACTCCAGTCTCCTACAAAAATAATGAAGATAGCAAACTGCTGAATAATGGAATTCTTCCTTAATCAGCAAAAAGTAGAAAATAGAAAATTGGGAGCTCACGAAGTGGATCCAAAAACAACGATAAGTTAAAAGTGTATCATAACAGGGTAGGAAGTAGAGTGTGAGATGCTTTAAGCTTTTTCTGCAATACAGGGTACTATGTTCGATCAGGATGCCATGAAACCTGGTCCGGGCCAAGAAAATGGGGCCTAAAAAACATTCAACTATGGTTGGAATGATCAGAAACCGAGTTGATAATAAGGGAGGAAATCTTCAATGAAAGGAAAATGCGAGCTGTCCAGGGAGCAGTAGGTTGAAAAATTAGGTTATGATAATAATGAATGGGTTTCTTGGAAGTGAATGATTCATATAAATTTTCATTCATAAGGAATGTGTATTCCTTAGGTTAGGGTTATTTTTGAGATAATCTAGAAAGAGGACGGATTTCTTTGGAAGGTGACCGAAGGATTTCAGCTGAGATGTGATCTAAACCTTAGGGATTTGTTTACGGGAGTTGTAGGATAGCCATAGCTGGGGAACAGAAAGATTTTGGTGGAGATATTAGCTGAGTCTAGCTCCACTAAAAGCCTTTTGGAGTGATGAGCGCCAAGAGAAAGTGAATAAGATGTAATAAATCTAATATCAGCTAAAAAAATGACCAAAGTAAATTAATTTATTTGGACAATTTTTTTATTTCTATGCAACTGTAATTTTGTTTTTAGTACAGTTTTTTTTTATTGTTTTATGTATTGCAAATATATATGTGTGTGTTCCACGCAAAATACTTGTTAGAAGAGTTCCACTTTCAATTAGATTAGTAATATTTGAAATTTATCTTTTACATTGTTTAGTTGTAAACATTTCAAAGGTGATTATTTTTATTATTTGTAACAAAACAATAATGACTAATTAGAGGATGTTTTAATACTGTCTCCTGTTCTCGATCTGTTTCTCTATCACTTGGTCTCTTCCTCTCTGT
The DNA here is from genome assembly GCA_011037195.1 of Triatoma infestans. Classification (NCBI taxonomy): domain Eukaryota; kingdom Metazoa; phylum Arthropoda; class Insecta; order Hemiptera; family Reduviidae; genus Triatoma; species Triatoma infestans. The sequence continues at coordinate 80,896 of JAAEAF010004829.1, forward strand.
ATGTATAGATATATATAGAGAGAGAGTGAGCAAGCGGTACTAATTTGGATGAGAATATTAGAGAATTAAGACCAGTTGGCTGGTGCTACTAATTTAATGAATCCTGTTAGCACAACAAGATGAAATTGAAGGCGAAGATGTAATAGCCAGTTTGGACTTAGTATATACAAATCTTGTAACAAGTACTAACTGTTTAATTTGTATTTCTTATTAAATTTTTTTAATTTTTATTTCTTATTAAATTTTAATATTTAAATTTAAAATTTTAATAATTTAGTAATTTGTAATTTAATAATTTGAACAGAATTTACTTACTTTCTGTAGAAGGGAAGGGAATAGCTCAGTGGTAGCGCGCTGCACCCCCTAGGCCATGGCCTCGGGTTCCAATCCGGTAGTGCTGTCCTTAGATTCTTTTTCTAGGACTGCACTGAGAAAAGTCTCCGGGGGACACGACAGATCTTTCAGGTCGCAGTGCAATATCCCCTATGAGAATCTAATCTAATGTACTATCTGTAGAATCCTTCAATTGACACTATTTTATATAAATAAATCAAAGGGAATACATAAACAAAACAAAAAATGAAATCAGCAAAATGAATCACTGAACAAAGGAAGCATTTTGAAATGAATCTAATGATTTCAAGCTCTGCGATTGCTTAGCCTATGTGATGGATGCCAGAAATGTAG